>CM071933.1:53212522-53419734 GCA_016081115.2 Rehmannia glutinosa | reverse complement strand
GAAAATGCAAAAATAGGTAAAAATGGAAAAAAAACTTTTCAAGTCCTTCATTTTTGTTGTTCCTTCTCATTTGTGAATTAAAAATATTTGAGTCTTGATCATTTTTTCTCCTTTCTCAAAATTTTATTTTCTTTTGCTCCACTATAATATTGAATATGAATTTTGGCATTATTCTCTTGTACTCTATTCATCTCTTTTGGGATTAGTTAAGGTTCACTATCAAATTCCCACTAAAGAATTCAACATCCATGATGGGTTATAGAATGATTGTTTGGTTACATTTACTAAAAATATGTATAGTATGAATGAAGATATTATGCATCAATTTCAAAATATGAGAAAAGAAGATGAATGTTATGATATTTTGATGTAATTGTATTATGCTATTCATTTTTGAATATTAAGATGTAATTGAGGTAATACATTGACATTATCAAAATTAGTATTTATTAATTTATAGTATTATTTTTAGAGTTAATGTATTGCATTTTATTGTTTATATTAATGTTAATTGGGCCTCCCTAAATAAAATTTCTGGCTTCGTCACTGATTGTGGGGATATATCAATATATATCTCAATCTCATATCTCAGTTAGAGTCTTGATGGGAGATGTTTCTAGATAAACCTCATCTAAATAGGACTTCCTATTATCTCAAATATGGATGCAACCTAATTGCACCCAATTATCTCCCACTCATACATATTTGACTTGACTCATTCGAATCACATCCTCATAGTTCTCATATCACGTCTCTTCTTTCATACAGAGAATAAGGCATGCGACCAAGCAAGAATGTATATAGGTGAGAAGAGTTATATTAAGTCATCACCAAACTAACATAACCCTACAACTCAATAACTCATTGTGTACCCCAAACCAAATGGTCACACTCAGTTAAGCATCTCTAGATCCCTCAATGAATATAAGTAGAGCATGCTTGACTCAGTAAAATATGTTTCTATGTTCATGACTAGTCAAACACATGCCCAGGCTATGAATTATAGAACATAAGCGCATTACCAACTCAGTTCTTCCTCGGCCCCACATGCTAATTAGCTTGGTCTCGACAGCTTTCCTAGACATGCTCTGACAGACCGAACCACACATGGCCATTGGATACATGCTAAAGAAGCGTCATCAAGCTTACACCTCATGACATGGTCCAAAGTCTCAATGGGTACAAGAAAATAATATGGCCACACACGGTGACAAAGTAAGAACCCATTCAAATACTTTTCCATAGCGGTCGCTCAAAGCACATGTAGTATATATGAATAGATGCTATGATGGAGCTCCCACTCAATTTAGGCATGTCACAATCTAGACATCATATAAATCTTAGTCTAGTCGCTATTCAAGCACCTGATCTACATACTACTCGTAGTCACTCCTAAAGTGTCATATGATAGTTCGCACATTCAGCTATAAACATGATTTTATGAAGTTTGGACATAATTCATAATCGATCGACTCAGATCTCATCTTATCATCTAGTTAAGGCGACTGTTAACTATACTTATGAACTTTCCTCATTGCTCTAGCGCGAAGGCGATCATTCGCAAACCTCCTTATATGATACAATCTTTTAAGTCTCATCCTATTCGCTCTCTTAGCGCCAGAGGCAATTGCCCGTGTGAGAGGGCCAATCAAAGCCTTGCGACAACTCACAAATTCAATACTAAACATATAAGGAGAATCCAACATGTCTCATTAATTACAATATGTTCTCACATGCCACATAATCAATCCTACTTAATCCGTAATGACTCACATGCTTTTGGAGCATATCTCCAAACAAAGGCTCATAAAAGGGATAAGCGGCCACACCGCTCGTAGAAGTTGGTCTGAGAATAATTTAATTATGCGCAAAACTCTTAAGTGAAGTAATGTCTCGAGTAAGTATGTTTGGTCTATCAGTAATATTCGCGCTCAAACCAAACACCAAAGTGGCTGTACTATCACAAATACAAAAAATATCTCATGAATATGCGCACAACGCTCATTATTTCACGATACCAAATTTGCCTCTAGCAAGTTATAGACCAATCTTTTAAGATATCTAAGTATCCACATGTCGGCATCAGAATAGCGCATCAATCACTTTGATATCCACTCACCAATCATTCTGCTAAGTATATGATTTGTTGAGTAAACACATAGCACACATCAAACATTCGACAGTGCTTATATAAACTAGCTAGCATTTCTTTTCTTCTTCCTAAGACATCGTTTCTTGATCAAGAACATGATCTTTGACCATGGAGTGTAAAGACAGCCACCACTGAGTGGCGATAACTCCATATTCTTTCTAATCATCACATCGTTGCCAATATGCAGTGAGGTACAACTCTTGACATATGTTCAGTGACTTAATTGACCATCGTAGGCCTACCAAAATAATAGCTCGATGAAATCAATGATGATTCAAGTCAAATTGGAGATTATTGATCAGTAATCAATACGCTTTTACTCCACTTCTTGAATTCATTGGGTGATCCACATTCCATATAGATCTCCTGATTCAATTTTCACTGAAGTATGTCAAAATCAATCATCCAGGACAAACCTAAACGAAAGTGGCAATAATAGACAACATATTGGCGAATTGAGGCAATCTCACCACTTAGGGAGAAAAAATCTCAAAAATCTATGCTCTTCTAACAGACGTAAATATTTTGCCCTCGATCAAACTACACACATGCCAATCAACCCTTCTATATTGCACTTGACCTACCGAAGCCACATGCTTCAGATGGTCTTGCACCTAGACAGAGGATCAACAAGCTCTTAGACTTTATTCTTAGTCATTCGACTCATCTTTTCCTTCACAACAACTATCCACTTAGAGCATCAAGTGAAGTCACATGTTCTATCGACTCATCAATAGCCACAAAAGTAATTGTGAAGGATACCCGCTCAATATCATGTAGATGATGGGAAATATTTCATATTCACTCCTTTTTACTCATGGAATTTGAGAATCCTTTTCGTGTGAGACACTAGCTCCCACTGACTTAGTGTCTTTTCCATTATCCTACCGATTACTAGATGAGTTTAAAGTACAACATCCTCGCTAGAAAAACGAGCTCCTCCTAAGGATCTTGCAACTCGCATAGTTTCATAATCTCTTTTGACCCACATATACTCAAGAAATCCCTTTGAGGGGAAACCTAAATCGTGCGACTTGATTCTCCACTTGAGAACACATATTCTCGAACTTGCATATGCACAAACCCACTTATTTAGGCTTGTTACCAAACTAAAGCTCATACATGGTTGAAGAATCATTCAGATACACATTTTTTTATGATGTAGACAGTAGCAAGATACACAAATCAATTTGCGCCATCATAAATCCAACTATTTTGAAGTGATTGTCCCTTCTTCGCGAGCTCATATAGCTGCAATGTGTTTAGAACCATCATGCAACTTCCAACTTTATTTAATTCAGTTGTGTGTCCAAACTAATTAAATATGTTATTCCCACTCCCTATTAGCACATCTCCATCTGTTAAGAATTGCTCAAAGAAATTAGGCGCTTCTAACTGATGAGAGTTGGGATGTACTAACTTATAGAATAGATTGCAATGAAGGAAAATATAATGTGTTAATTTTTGTGCTCACACTCATAAGTTTCCGCACTCAATTTTGTGAATTTAGTTTTAAAAAAAAAAAAAGTCATCTTTCACTCTTCCAAATAAGCTTATCTCGGTGGAAAAAATTTTATGCAGAGGGAGATTGACCTTAGCGAGTTAGAAAATAAAGCCTCCTCGAGCTAATACAGTCATCCTCCTAACCTCACGTGCCATAGTATCAATAGAAGACATAAAAGAAATATTATCTAAAGCTAATCGCACCACAAAGAAAATATAGACAAGTCTTTTCACTCAACAAATATCTTACAAGGGCATTTATCCTAATAAGACTACACTGACACATCAAGTTGCTCACACAAACTGTTGAGCTTGAGGTGACTCTTTTTGCCTCCTCTTGTGCACTATATAGCTGCACAACTCAATAATACTCATAAACACTTGCTCAATCTCAACCGCATGCTAAGTCAACCAATATCCACAATCCACCCATGGAGAGATTTAGAAATATTAGCTAAAAAATAAGAGAGCGATTAAATAGTCAAACTTCATCTCAAGCATGCGATTCTGAGCGAAGTTGCCAATCTCACAAGTGCGCTTTAATATTTGTTGACACATAATCGCCTCATTCAATAAGGTGACACATGTATTGTCACTTTATGGATCAACTTTTAATTCTAGTACTTTTAGCTTTTGCTCTCGTTAAGCTACATTATGCTTGTTCCAACATTCATCTGAGTTGGTTTATGTCGGTTAGCATAAGCGACAAGTGCACTTACTTATGTATTCGTCAACTTTTTATAATCACCTCTAAGTAGGATTTTCATCACTAAAAGCACAAGCTATTAATATCCTTAATTCAACTCAAATAGCTTAATTTGGACAACTAAAGTTTTTACTCATGAGTAAAGCTCATATTCCAAATATAGAGCTTAAATTCCTTTATTAAAATTTTAAATTTACAGCTTAAACAAATTAAAGCGCAAACTTAATTCTTGATCCATAAGTATATTATTAGCATCTCAGCTGTGACAATTTTGGGCAATTAAGTTTTTACATTTGCGGCTTAAATAAATTAAACCGGAAATATTTTCTTAATCCACAAGCATATTGTCCGCGTCTAAGTCGGGACAATATTGGATACCTTGTCTATTTTCATGGTAAATTGGCTAAACTAAAGTTGGTGAGTTTGGTCTGAAATAAATTGCGCAAACAATTAGGTACTGATCTAAATTTTTTATTTTGGATCCGAGTAATATTTATTATTTCTTCAAACCAGTGAGATCGAAAATTTGCACCAAAGCTAGTAATCATCTTCCACCGAATTGAAGATCACAATAAAAATTGTTGATGTATGAATAAAATTATCAATGTCCATAAATAAATCATATATACAACCATGCGATATGAATAATAAAGCAAAATAGGCCCCATGGGCGACATTGAGAAATGATGCATCATGTGGAGATAACTTAGACCTATTGTTAGGAAATTTATTGTATAGATTTTGATGATGCTATGTAAAACTTAGATTCGGAAGTTGGCACCCCATTTATGTTGTATTTTCAACTATGTAATAGATATGATCTATAAGCTGAGTCAAAACAGCCAAGTTGAAGATTGCAGAAGTTGACTGAAGATAGAAGTGAAGAATCAGTTGTAATGCAGCTGAGCATCGAAGATGAAGTATCAGTCGAGTACCAAAAAGCTGTCTCAGTCAGCAGACTGACAGCTATGTCACTACCAGATAAATGGACAAGACTATCAAAGGGGTTTAGCAGCAAAAAGGGCTCAAGAAAGCTAAAGATGTCTGTTGATAAGTAAAGTTAAATCTTTGCTGAAAGAGAAAAGAAGACAGACCACAACCTTAAAGTTGTTTTGCTGAAAGAGTGCAAAAGGCTGGAAACCAATGGGATGTTCCTGCACACCTGTCATGTTTCAGGCTAACCTGCAGAGCATTAATACAAGGTTGGGTCAACATCAATTGCTGCATAACAAGATAAGCCAACGACCATGAAGTGGAGTTTGAAAATGCGTCTATCTCTTCAATGGATACATTTTCAAACTGCCACTATAAAAAGGCTGAGGAACTTATGAGAGAGAACACTTACGACACACGAGCATTCAAGCAATCTGAGCAAAGTGCAAAATACTCTCAAGCAATACATTCTATCCTCAAGCCTAAAACTCGAAGTATATCGATCCAACACACTCAATGAAGGAAAAAAAAAGCTTCAAACTGTTGAAGAGGAAACTTGTTGAAAGACAAAGGGGTCTACACAACAAAGATTGAAGGAAGTGCACTAAAGTTCTAGTTCGGAGCAAGGCTTTGGATTCGTTGGAGGGACTCGTGATCAAATCCAAGAATCTAAAGAAGCTGAAGTAGCATGACATCCATCTTGTGAAGAGCTGAGTCCCAAGAGTGAAGCCAGCTGTGTGATCAAGGCTTGCTCGAACTGTTATCCATTTTGTAACTCGTTGTTGCATTATTGGATTACCTCCAGGATTTGGAGAATAGTGGAGTCAAGGAATTACCCCATCCTCGAGCCACTATAAATTGCTCTATGTCATTTACTTTCAGCATATTTATTTCTTGCACATTTATATCTGCTAATTGATAAATTTGCTAAGTCTAATGATAAAAATTTAACCTAAAACAAGTTTTGAAAACATATTTCAAACTAAGGGTGTAAGACTTCCGCCGTAAACCAAGTTAGCTTTATATAAAAAAGGTCACTTCACTCAGCTGAGTTATCTTATCAACAGCTCTAGTCTGTTGAGTGGCTAACTCTATTGTTGAGGTTGAATTAAGCTGTCCCTCAAGGACCAAGCTAACATGTGATTAAAACTCTGATTTAAATGATAAAAATCGAAAATTCGTTAAGTATATATAACCCCATCCTCCTTTCTAGACTTAACACAAACACCCTTTGGGAGTGGTATCAGAGCGGTTGGTTCAAAGAACCTTCCACACTGGTTACTGAACTAGATCTCAGTCTTTTTCAAAGATACAACACTTGTTGTGTTCAAAGCTTTATTTTAAAAGTTATTATCATAGAAGCAAATCTATCTCGCATTCCTATGTTCACTATTGAGGAATTTGATGACTGGAAGATTCGTATGCAGACACATCTTTCATCTTTACACGATGAGATGTAGTTTGTCATTGAGGATGGACCCATACAAATAATTAAAGTGAACACAACATAAGGGCTACTGCTCCTACTGCTGAAGGAGAGGCTGCTGCAACACCTACTGTATCTGCTGCACCAAGGCCCGCAATAGTTGAGAAGCTACGATGCTAATGGACCAATGAAGACAGGAAAATATACAACTTGGACAATGTTGCCAATGACATTCTCTACAAAATCCTCTACAAAGCCATGTTTAACAAAGTTAAATGATGCAGAACGGCTCGTGAGATATAGGAGAAGTTAACTTTAATTTGCGAAGGATCAGAGCAAATTAAAGGAAAAAAATTAACTGCTGCTGTACAAAAATTTGAAAATTTTAAATGCTTGCAGGTGAAACTCTGGATCAACTGGATGTCAAATTTACAGAGATAACAAATGAGCTTTCTCGCTTCTGGGAAAGGAATACACAAGCGAGATGTGTATGAAAATCCTAAGGTCGCTCTTAGCTGAGTGGGAAATTAAGGTGATGGCCTTGTGACACTCCATGGACTTGACGAGAACCTCCAACCATGAGCTATTCTTAGACTTAAATGAATATATATTTGAGATGAGAACGAAAGAGCAAGAAGTGATAGTTGTACCCAAGACAACTGCTCTAATGGTTGGAGAATCCAAGAAAGTTGAATCCAAGGACACCATCGACCAAGAGGAGATAACCCTAATGATCAAAAGATTCAACAAGTTCTTTAACAAGAACTATGAAAGGAACAAGGATGAAACCTCCAGAAGACACTCAGAACCTTCCAAGACCAGGAAAGACAGACCACCAAAGAGAGCTGACAACCAGAGAGTTGATTATTAGAGAGCTGATTATCAAAAAGCTGAGAACCTGTGCTGGAACTGCAGACAACCAGGAAATTTTGCTGTTGACTGTTCCTATCCACCAGCCAACAAGTATCGGAACGAGGAAGAAAGAAAGGTCTTTAGAGAAAGAAGACAAGAAAGAAGAAAACCATGTTGGCTGATGAAACTGACACAATTAGGTGCAAGGAGATAGCTAAATTAGACAAAGAGGAGGCGGACTATTCCTCTAATACACGGGAGAGGCTTTGATATGCCTCATGGCCAAAGAACAGGAAGATGAGGTAAATTCTAACCCATCAATCTCAAATTCTAATTATAATGATAGTGACACACACACTTTATCACCCATAGATCTTTATGACTCTATTGGCAAAATGATGAAAGATTTCAAAGACAAAAATCCTCACACACACTATTAAATGAGGAGAGCAACCACTCTTAAGCCAAAACTCACAGCCTAATCAAGAGCCGAGTACTCTTAGTCACATAGCCGATGAGAACAAAGAGTCAAGGTCGAGATTGCTAAGGCCGGCGCAAGCGGAACTTATCGAAAAGGAAAAAGAGGGAAAAAAAGATTTGAAAAATGTGATTGCATCACATAGTAAGTCATCTAAAACATTGGATGAATTATTGATGATCCAAAAGGAAATAGGAGACAAGACAGGCTTAAGATTCAATTCCTTTGTCAATGCTCAAACTCCAAGAGTGATTTTGGAAAAAGGATCCTCAAGCAATGAAGGAGTCCAAAAACCAAAAGCACCATATGTTGCACCCACTTTCAATCACAAGCACACACATGCTGGCCTGGGTTACTAAGGCAAAGGCAAAAAACCAGCTGAGTATGCTGAAAGGACAGCTGAAACAAAACTTAGAAGAGTCCATCAACAGTCTCCAAACAGGAAATATTCCGTGAAGGCAAAGCAGAACTACCAAAAGCCTTAGAGGTTTGAAAGAGAGAAAGCCATATGAAGGAGTGGTAGAAACTATCCTAGCCACGCCGATTGGAATAACCAAATGAGATATCAACCAAGTTCTAAGGGACGAAGCCCAGTGGCAAAGACCTCGGACTCAAAATAGGTCATTCCCAGTGCAAATGGACCAATATAAGCACACATATGCACCCAATCACAATGCTCACTATGCACAAAAGTTTCCATATTATCCAACGAAAGCAAATGCACCGGCACACTCACATGCATACAGACAAAAGAGACAGTTGTATGTGCCTAAAGCTCCTAAGCAATTTGCTAAGATTCATTATGATTATGGAACTGTTAGGTGGCAATCTCTTAGAGTCAGATCATTTAGCTAAAAGTTGGTTGGATCACCTTATAGTGCTAACCCTTCAGGACGCAGACAGGTGTGGGTACCTAAAACTTGATTTCCTTGATTGCAGGTTCAAGGAATAGCTGAGTGCCAAGGAACATGGTACATGGATAGTGGCTTCACATTCGGACATATGATTTGGAAATAAGAAGAATCTATCAAACTTCAAGGAGTCAAGAGGAGCAAGAGTCATATTCGGAGGAAATGAAGCTCCAAGGGAGATAAGAGGAACTGGATCCATAAAGAAAAATGGATGGAAAATCACGGATGTAACATATGTTGAAAGGTTGAATTTTAATTTCCTGAGTATCAAGCAACTCTGCGATAAGGGCTACAATGTACGATTCAACATGGGTGTATACCAAATCAAATAAAGTTGTGTTATCAGGATCAATATAGAAGAAAATGTATGTTGTGGACTGGTCTATTGCTACACCAAGTACATGTCTATTAGCAAAGAGCACAAGAAGGAAAGCATCTTTTAGAAGGATTTCCAGGCTCAGTGTACAAGAAGGAAAGCATCTGTGATGCATGCCAGAAGGGAAAGCAAATCAAGTCTTCATTCAAGGATAAGCCAAGCCCTTCTTCAATAAGGATCTTGCATTTATTGCATATAGATTTATTTGGTCCTGTTGAACTAGCTAGTCACTGGAAAGAAATACACCCTAGTGGTGGTGGATGATTATTTAAGATACACATGGACCATCTTTATGTGTAAAAAGAAGGAAACTTTGCAGAAGCTTCCACAGCTTATGAGGAGAGTTCAAAATGAGAAGAGCCAAACCATTATCAAGATAAGGTCTGACAGAGGAATTGAGTTTGCCAATGGGATTATAACTCAATATTGCATAGAGAATGATATTGCTCATGAGTTATCAGCTGCAAGAGCTCCACAACAAAATGGAGTAGCTGAAAGAAGGAACAGAACCCTCAAGGAAACTGCAAGGACCATGTTAGCTGAAGCTTGATTGCCTAAGCGATTTTGGGCTGAATCCATTAACACTACTTGCTACACTCGCATTAATAGGTGTATGATAAATAGGCGGTGTCCAAAACCCCTATGAAATTTGGACGGGGAAGGAAGCCTAATGTTGGATATTTTCATATCTTTGGATGTAAGTGCTTCATTCACAACAATGGAAAGGACAACTTGAAAGCTTTTGATGTTAAAGCTGATGAATGAATCTTTTTGGGATACTCAGCTGTGAGTAAAGCTTTCAGAGTGCTGAACAAGAGGACTATGGTCACAGAAGAGTCTATCTATGTGGTTTTTGATGAACTTAATATTAATGGAGAAGACATTGATGAGTTAGCTGAGAAGAAAAATCAGCCAACTATTCAGAAAAGTCCCTTTGTTGAAGCAGATGTAAGAGAACTCAACCCTGATGAAGAGAAGATAGTTGAATCTCAGAGACCGCCGGAAGGTCTGTAGCTGAATAATGATGAAGAAACTGTTCAAGACAACTTAGCAGCGAGACATCTGAATCCAACAGACTTACTCCAACCGAATGTGAGATGGCTGAGAGACCATCCACCTGAGTTAATTATTGGAAATGTTAGAGATAGAATAAGAACCAGATCCAGAGCCCAACATGAAGCTATGTTTACTTAGCTATCAAAGACATGAGAAGAGTCCCTATGTTGAGGCAAATATGAGAAGACTCAACCCAGATGAAGATGAGATTGTTGAATCTCAAAGACAACTGGAAGGCTTACAGCTGAATGATTATCAAGAGAAAGTTGTTCAAGACAACTTAGCTAGAAGAAGACTTAATCCAGCAGACTTACTCCAACCAGATATGAGATGGCTGAGAGACCATCCACCATAGCTATTCAATGGAGATGTAAGAGAAGGAGTAAAAACCAGATCCAAGACTCAACATGAAGCTATGTTCACTTTTTTCATTTCTCAAATTGAGCCAAATGATGTGTCACAAGCATTGGACGACACACATTGGATTCTAGCTATGCAGGAAGAGCATAATCAGTTTGATAGGAATAAAGTTTGGGAATTGGTTCAAAGACCTACCCACCAAAATGTTATTGGTACTAAGTGGTATTCAGAAACAAGATGAATGAAGAAGGATATGTAGTGAGAAACAAAGCAATATTGGTAGCTAAAGAGTATTGCCAAGAAGAAGGAATAGATTTTGATGAAACCTTTTTTTTTGTTGCAAGATTAGAAGCAATAAGGATGTTTCTTGCTTATGCAACACACAAAAACTTCGATCTATCAAATAGATGTGAAGAGTGCATTTTTGAATGGACTTTTAGAAGAAGTCTATGTGGAACAACCTCCAGGTTTTGAGCAGAAAATTATTGGAGATAAAATCTACAAGCTCAAGAAAGCATTGTATGGTTTAAAGCAAGCACAAAGAGGATGGTATGACACATTGTCTTAGTTTCTTATAGACAATGGATTCACCAAACACTCTTCTGAATTCAAGATGGAGAGAGAGTATACTGCTTGTTCAAATATATGTGGATGACATCATCTTTGGATCCACAAACAAAGAGCTGTGTGACAAATTCTCAAACCTTATGCAAGGGAAGTTTGAGATGAGTATGCTGGGAGAACTGACTTTCTTCTTAGGTCTTAAAGTCAAGCAAATGAAGGATGTAACCTTCATAAGTAAAACTAAATATACCAGAGATTTGATGAAGAAATTTGGTATGGAAGAGAAGTCATATGTGAAGATTCCCATGAATACATCTGTGAAGATGGATATGGATGCAAAAGGAAATTCTGTTAATCAAACAAGATATAGAGCACTCATTGGATCATTGCTCTACTTGACTGCCAGCAGACCAGACATCACCTTTGCTCTAGGTGTATGTGTCAAATTCCAGTCTGCTCCAAAGGGAAGTCATATGACTGCATCTAAGAGAATCCTAAGATATTTGAAGGGAAGCCAATAAGTTAGCTTATGGTATCCAAAGGAAGGATGACTCAAGCTGATTAGATACTCAGACTCAGACTATGCTGGATGTTAAATGCTTGAAAATAGATTGGTTTCTTGGTTCAACAAGAAACAAAACTCAATAGCTACATCCACAGCTGAAGCAGAGTATATTGCTGCAAGCAACTGTTGTGCCCAAGTTCTATGGATGAGGCAACATCTGAGAGACTATGACATTGACGAAAGAGAGACTCAAATTATGTGTGATAACACAAATGCCATTGCAATTACTTAGAATCCAGTATTGCATTCAAGAACCAAGCACATTGATGTCAAATATTATTTTATAAGAGATCATGTTGAAAAGAAAGACATCACATTGGAATACATATCAAATGAGAAGCAATTAGCTGATATAATCACAAAGCCCTTATGTGAATCAAGATTTGAAGAACTTAAGAATGATCTTGGATTGATTGAGCTGTGTTAGAAAGCTCAGAAGACTCATTCAACAGAGTTAATGATGTGAGAATTGCATATTAGAAGAGTTTCACTCATTCAGCCAAGTGAAACAGCTTATGTGGCTAGTCAACTAAATCATGTTAGCTGGACAACCAAGTGACTTTCAGTCGAATCGAGGAAGCGAGAATCAAAGTCGAGTCATAAATGAAGAATGCTGAAACATTTATGAGCTAAGTGAAAAAACGAGGTCATTTTCCTCGAGCTTGACGTCAACATCATTAAATGGTGTCAGTAAAAAGCCTGCGACGGTTTATCCATGATTGGATATAAATGCTGCTGCATTTAATAAGGGGAAATTAATGTGGTTTGAATCTGTTAATCTCAATCGTTGATCGTGCTTTAAACCTTTTCAAATTCTAAAACCGTATTTTCAAGTCACATATATAGAGAAAATTCATTTTATCTCTCTTCACTTTCATTCTCTTGCACTCGGATATTACTAAAACTATCTCTGCAAAGTACTCTGAAACCCTAGTTCTTCATACTCTCATTCAAAGCTCGAAATGGCACCAAAACAATATTTTGCTAATCTTGCTGAGAAAATCCACACCTTTGGCACTCTTGTGGATTTTGAAGGCTTTGTGAAACAGGCTCTTGACAAAGATCTTGCTGAGAATATCATGATGAAACTTGAGAAATCCGGTCTCAAGAAGTTTTTTACATTGGAAATATCCCAAACATTTCCTGAGGAGGTGGCTAAGTACTATATGAACGCCTTGGTTCATGATGATGAAATCCGTTCATCTGTGAACGGAAAGGACTTCAAGTTGGTCGGTGACTGGCCTGAACTTATACCTTCCCACCAGTGGTGTTAAAGAGTTCACTGGCAAGGAAGTGGATCTTGCTGCGGCTAGGAAAGAGATAGCCAAGCCAGAGAATGCTGGAAAGCCCGACCACTCAGCTTTGAAGAAGCTGATCAAAGACTACTACCACAAGCTCATGGACGAGGTGGCCAAGTGTATCGACATGAAGTTTGGCTCCTTCAATCAGCTATCTCGGACTAAGCCGATTGTTATGGCAGTACCATAATGGAGGAGAAAGAGGTGAACTGGTATGAGTTCATTTTTGGGAAGTTGTGCCAAAATGTACTCAATGTGAAGGTGGCTGATGGGAAGTTCGTGAGTTCGCTGGGTTATGGCCTGATTCTAGGTCATTTGATGGAGAAGAAGGGTGTGCCCCTGCGCAATGGGAAATCTTTCCATGTCAATAAGAAGATGTTCAAGGCTAACCTTTCAGGCGCCTAGAAGCAGGCTCATGCGGAGAAGACTGCTACCTCTAAGGGGGAATCAGTTGATCATGTCCCCGAGGACATAGATGTTTCCTCTCCAGGTCCCTCACAAAAGCCTGTTCCAGCTTCCTCCCCTGTGGTAAGAAAGAAGAGAACATTTGCGCCTCGCAAGCTGGTAAGAAGTAGAAGACAAGAGAGACAGCCTTCACAGTTGAGGAGCCAGAGCAAGTTGAGCTAGAAGTTTTGTTCGCCAAATATATTTGGATCTCTATACTGCAAGTGTACAGTGTAGTTTATAAGATAATAGCAAGCAAGGTCGTATTCCTCAGGGATTGGCTACAAAATACTTAGGCTATAATAACATCGTATTCCAATTTTATTGAAGCGACCGAATATCAAGTTTTTATAAAAATTGAAAATAAAATAAAAGAAATAAATTTTCGAACCCCACAAGTATTTTCAACAAATACGAAAGCAACCCAAGGGACATAATCTCAACATGCTTCTTCTTTGAAGAAAACCCCTTCTTGTCAGGATGGATCTTCCTTCCAAGCCTTCGAAGCTCTTGTGCTTCCGTAGATGCGAAAGGCCTTGTGGTGTTCTTTGAAACCTAGCCCTCCTCTCTCAGAAGACCTTTGATCTTGTGTTCCTGTAAAATTTGGTGTGTCGTATGGTGTATGGATGTTGTTATTTTTGTGCAGCCCTTGGGTCCCTTATATAGGTGCTTGGAAAGATCACTTATAGAGTTTGAATGGGAAAAAGACACAAAAATCCGCAACAGCACATCACACGGTCCGACCATGTAGCTTCACACGGTCACTCCAACTGATAAATCTTCAATTAAGCTCAGTTTCCTGTAAAACGTTTCACGAATACCCAATATCATGCCTAGAGATGGGCGGTGGGCGGGAATCCCCGTTCCTCGCGGGATCCGCCCGAGCAGGCGGGATTCCCAAATTTTCCCCGTGGGGATGGGGACGGGGAATTTTTCCCCGTTGGCGGGGACAGGGCGGGGGGATCATACTCCCCGCTCGCGGGATCTCGCCATTTCCATGGGAACCGAATATTATATATAATATAATATTTTAAATATATATAATATATTATAAATATATACACATTAAATATAATAAAATGACAAAAATCTTTAATTTATTTTATTAATTAGTGTTTTATTAGTTATTTTATATAATTCATATATTTTAAATATTTAAAAATGGTTATTTTAAAAAAATTTATTTTTTTCCAAAAAAAAATAAATTGAAACGAGACGGGAATCCCATGGGCGGGATCCCGCGAGGGACGGGATGGGGGAATGTTTTCCCCGTTTGTCTCACGGGGACGGGGACGGGGATTCCCCGCGGTCGCGGGGATGGGGATGGCTCCCCGGCCCCGCCCGCCCGCTGACATCCCTAATCATGCCCTTCTAGGAAACCAAGTAAAAACACACTAAATATACATGCAAATGTATCAATCACTATTTTAAATACCGGACTGTACCGGCCGGTTGAACCGATTATACCGGATACCGGTGGTCGGACCAGTACAGTAAGGCTCTAAATACCATTTTTGCGGTTATACCGATCAAAACCGGCCATACCGGCCAAAACCAGTTAAACTGGATTTTTTATACTTTTTTATTTTTTTCAACCTTTTTTTATAAAAACTGAAATTATAAGTTTAATATTTAATATATTTATACCATAATTCAAATCAAACAAGATATCAAATCAATTATTCAATATTTATGTTAAGATTTAAATCGATTATTTGTATTTTAACTAATCCAAACAAGAATTCTAATCAGTCAAAATATTCTGCATTTGGACAAACCTCTATAATATAGGCATAGACAATCAATCAAATAATTATATAATAAAAAATAAGAAATAAAAAATATATAACCTCTCTTTTTATATCAATATATTACATTAATATTTTATATAATATATTTTATTAAAACAGGTAAAATCGGCGATTGAACCAGGTCCAACCTATTGAACCGCTTAGGTGGTGGCTTGGCCAGTTTGATCACCAAGACGGTATTTAAAACACTGGTATCAATTATGTACCATTTTAAGCTCCTAAATGCACATATATTTTACAAGTATGAAAATCCCCCAAACTTAAAGCATTGCACGTCCTCGAGCAAATTTAAGAAAAATAATATCAAGGGGTACAAAGAACACACACGAATACTATAAACGTTTAATCTCATTTGACTTCATATTCAAGTAAACCATGCAATTCATTATCAAGAAGTCATCATTCATAAGTTCAACATGATTAATACTGTCTCGGGTACTTGACATTGCGACTCACAAGTAGTAGTGTATCACTCAACTCTCATAGTGTATGGTAAGTATTTACGCTCAAAATCAATTCAATGAATGTAAAACTACCATAAGCTTGCAAATCGTCTAACATCTGATCTTTACCACTTTTGTGTGCACAATTTAAGCATTAAAAAGGACTTTCATTTGGTTGTAATGTAGGCTTTTTGGTAAATATAGGAAAAATTTGGATTAAGTGAGTTGACTTGAGCAAATTGTAGGTCCCAAGGGGTGTGAGTGTAAGGTTTAGAAGGGGGGGTTGAATAAACCTTACCAACTTTTCGATTTAGTCCTTTTAAATGTTGAGTTAGTACTTCACAATTTGTGTCCTTGATGGACAACTAAGTTAGTTAATCGCCAGAGTTAGTCACTCAAATGCACTGATCGAGCTGTTGATAAAATAACTCAGCTGTTTTGACTAAAGACTTAACTCGACTGTGATTTGTTTTCAGCGGAAGACTTAACACCCTTGAACTTGGTTAAGTTTGTTTTAATACTTGGTTTTAGCACACAGTTGATTATCAATTGGATGGCAAATTTATCAGCAGAGTTAAATAAATAAGATGCGAGGAATTAAAGTCTTTGAAATGTAAATGACACGATAAGTTTTTATAGAGGTTCGAAGATGGGGTAATTCTTCTACTCCTCTCTTCTCCAACTCCTGGAGGAATCCACTAGGTATTGATCGATATGCAGTGGTAACAACCCGGATACAAGTCTTGATCACACAACCGACTTGATCCTTTGGGACTCGATCTGGAGATGCCTTGGTCACGCAGGTGGCTTCTCGTACGACTCGCCTTCTTCATGGGCGCTACCTTGCTACTACAGCCCACTTGCTCAAGCTTCTTGGATTTGATCACGAAGCCCTCCAAAACTTGAGACGGTTCGACCTTGAACCTTCCTACAATCCTCCGTGGAATGTAGACCCCTTGTTTCTTCAACAATTTCCTCTTCAACCGATTGAAGTTATCTTTCCTTCACATGTGAGTGTTGGATTGATTTTCTTCGTAATGTAGGCTTGAGGATTAATCTTTAATGATTTGAGAATGTTTTAGGTTACGGTTCAAATGTTTGCTTGAATGTTCGTGGTTCGGGTTGTCAAGGTAACCTTTTCTCAAATAAACTCCTCGGCCTTTTATAGTGTTCTTTTGAAAATTTGCCCGTTGAAGAGATAGGCTTATTTTCAAAAGACACTTGTGGTCGTTGGCTTGTCTTGTTGCGATCCTTGAAATTTACGTTTCCTCGTATGAATGATTCTTGACTTTTTGAGTTTTGACATGGTGCGAGCTTCCCATTGGTTTATTCCTTTTGCACGCTCGATCTCGAGCACTTCAAGAAAGGTAGTATGGAGGTATTACTTGTTTAAGTAATTCTCTTGATTTACGGCAACGGATCTCTTTGATTATCTCGACTTGACCGCATTTCCTTGCCTTCTCCAGGTGACTTAGAGTCACTTCCAATCATTGGATGACTCTTTTTTCCGCCACTTTAACTTGAGACTTGGCTATCTTGAGTTGACTTGATCGATACTTTACTCACCGCATCTCACCGCATCTTGATCGAGTTCCGTCTTTTTCTTCTTTGCCATACTCAGCTGCCTCGCAGTGGAGTTTTCCTTCTGGTCTCCAGTTGTCTTCTTGCATGCTTAGGCATAGCTGACTTAACTCAGCTCGACCAACCCTATCTATTACAATGCAGTTTACAAGGAAAAATGGGGTGCCAACATCCTATTCTAAGTTTTACATGGCATTCATCAAAATCTATAAAATGATTTCCCAACAATTTCCCCCTTTTTGATGATGCCAAAACTTAAAACATCCATACAATTATTTAACAGCAAAGATACATACAGACAAATGTAGAACCACATAATGTATGTTTAGAATCGATCTTTTATTGATCATAACATCCTTGTTCTTTACATAGTTGTTTACAAAGTGTATCAGAGCTTAAACCAACAAAAATGTATCAGAGTTTAACCGGGGCTTAAGCTAACCATGTTGTCTATGTTTACACAAGTATAGAGTTTGTACGAGTTTTTTATATAGTATACGTAAGACTTACATAAAATGTATTTACATAGTAAAATACATGAAGGGTGGACAACAACACTTCATCTCCTTCGCTTCCTCCTTCTTTCATCTTCTTCAGCTCTGTCATCTTCTGATCTTCTTTTCTTTTTCTCATCTTCAGCTGCTTTCTTCTTCTTTTCATACGCCTTCCGGGCAGCTTCATTTCTTCTTAGTCTCTCTTGTCTCTCCTCCCATAGCTGAGTTTGTCTTTTATTTTCTTCTTCAATTCTTTTCACATACTCAAAGCATTGTTCTTAGCCACTTGCAGATTGGCTACTTCGTCAAAACCGCCCAAGAGATCCCTCATTTCTTGCCTGGATCTATGTACTCAATGTTTTTGGGCGAGAGATCTAGGTCAAACCTCTTCCTCCACCGCGCTTCTTCCTCTACCTCGGGCATGTATTGTACTAGGGTCTTCTTCCTAGCCGAGTGACCGGCGGAGTGACCAGCAGAGCGATCGCCCGAGTCTCAGCTCGTCGCCTTCTTCACATAGTGTGAGACCCTTTTACTAAAGATCAAGTCCTGTGCTTGAGCCATGGACATGTTTAAGAAGTATTCATCAACTGATCTTGGCCCAGTTCCGGCATCTGAGATGGCATAAGTGTCTCTGTCTACGGGAATGCCTCCATGTTGTTTCAAGATATCCATAACTCGTGCATTCATCCTTCCTTCCACTTCCTCCATCCCTGCTTCAACTGTCTTTCTCTTTTCAGCCATTGGTACAACAGAGTGTTGGAGTGGCAGAGTCACTGAGAGTTTGCTGATAATATTAGCTGTGACAAGACTTTGTTGGGGGGTTTTAGCAATATCAAGGTCACATCTTTCGATCCTTCCCCTTCAACAGACTTTCCTTTCTTTTCTTTTAATACTTCCTCAACTGTCTTTGCCTTCACAGCTGCTCCCTCCTTCTCAACTTCAGATCCCTTCAGCAATTTTATGTATTCCTCTTCCCCTTTTGGCATCATCAAAGGAGAGAGGAACCCCGGAAACAAACTAGCAAGCGAGGAAGTCAAGTCTGGCGATAGCCGAAGTTCGCTTCGAGCTGCTGCGGAGTATCTTTGCGCGAAACTCAGAGCGAGTAGCGTTGGATTCAACTTTAATCAACTTTATCTCAGCCATGAGAGGGCTGAATTTTCGATCCATGTTTTCTTCCATACGCAGGAGCTCATTCTTATTTTGCTCATGCGCAGACTTTATCTTAGCGAGTGTGAGATTCATGCATTTGCTCAATGTGTTCTTTCAATTTTGTCTTTGCATCAAAGCATTCTCATTTCGCCGGACCAATAGCTTGTTGAACAATGTTCAAATATCTAGCTTGTTCCACACGCATTGTTTCTTCTTTGTTGCCACCACTCTCGGATTTGACTATTATGCGTCTCAAGTCGCCAGAAAGGTTGGAATCTCTGTTATCCGATCTCATGTCCATCGAGGCCTGGTGCCTCTCCATCCGTTCAATTTCAGCAAATAATGCTTTGAACACCTCCCGAACTTCAGTTGTTCCTCTTGTTCACTGACGCCAAGCAAAGCGTCAAAATCATAGTCAATCGAACGATGGTATCCGATGGAATGACAGGATCTAGTACGTGGAAGCGCTCGAGATCTCTTTTTCGACTCTTGGGAGGTCGGGTACCTCCAGAGAGAAGGGAAAGGATTCTACAAAGGGATCATCACGGGCAACCGGGATTTGTTCAATGATGAGTGGTGCTCGTGAAGTTCCTTGTGAGTCGAACTCCGCCGCGGCTTGGGAGCGCGCAGCGATGGACTGTTTCACCGGGGTCTGTTGTGAAGTTGACTTGACCTTGTCGAGCCTCATTGTCTCAACAAATCGGTCTCGCTTTGGTGGTTTTTCCAAGTGAGTTGACTGGTCCTCGGCCTTATCGAGCGTCATCGGACGATGATGAGATTTCCATGGGTGGCTCATCATCAAAGTTGAAAGTTTGACGAGTAGTCTTGAGATCGACTTACTCGTGGTTGGAACATCCTCATTTGAGTCTTTTGGATCGATTCTGAGGGGATGACTCGACTTCATCGTCTCCTTCCGATCCCGGAAAGGTTACATCGATTATCATGGGAATCGTGAAGCGCACTTATCTCCTTTTATGATGGATCAATGATAGCAGGAGGGATGTTCTGACTTGCCTTCTTTACCCGGGAAGTCTCAACCTCCCGTTGGCCTTCATTACCTCTCGCAGTCTCAACTACGGCGAGGCCTTGGACATCCCTTTCGACAAAGTGTCACCTGTCTTAGGGTCTTCTGTGGTGGCATCCATTGGAGTCTCAACTCCATGGATTGCACGCCGCCCGCAGTGTTAACTCCTGGCATTCCTTCATGTGCCTCGATCGCATCAAGAAAGCGTCATTAGCCTTCGAGAGCGGTTGGCACCTCGGTGAGACAGTCTCAATCGCCTCCGAGCCCGTTGATGACAACTTGTCTGTGTACTTTGTGTTTGTTCCTTCTCCACTTCGCCTCCTAGATTCATTGTGGAGTCACCGCAACATCTTCCGACCTTCTGCAGTGGAGGGAGTTTCCCCCTCGGTTGGCACACCGGTGAGTGACTTGGAATGGGGTCACTCGTCTCGGACTACTGTTTCCACCGAGTATTCAACCATCAAAGGCGGTGGTAAGACACCTTCATTAGGGGTTGGCTCGATCATTTGGGTCCCCACTATCCCATTTTCATCGCCAGTTCCTTAATTCCTTCTTCCGAGTGAGTCGGGAAGTGGTGGCAGAACAACGGTGGCAATATCCGCACCACTCCCATTGGGTCTATCTCCACCGTGTTTTGGAGGACTCTCCGGTCCCTCCATAATTCTTTGCTCATGAAAGATTCTCGATTCTTGCATTGCTTCTTTGCATTTGCAACTCTTCTATGGCAAAGAACAGTGGTCCAGATCCTCATCACTTTCTCGATAGGACGTCAAAGTGAGGATGTGTATGTTCGTCAGGGTGCCGGTGAGAGGGAGATCTTTGGCCTTCTCACGTGCCTCTGCGTCCTCGGCCTACTTTAGCCCATTCATTTTCTTTTCGAATTTCCAAAGTATATTTATGCAATTATCCTAGTCAAGGGCTTGCAAAGCCTTTGTTCCACCTCAAGAAATCAAGAGTTCTTTTTCCTCAAAGAATGAACTCGGATTTTCAAACTACACTGGATAGGCTCGCCTTCCATTTTCTCCACTCGCGCAGACGATTTTGGATGTCCTGGATACAATGGAGAGTGCATGATTACATCGTCTTCATCATCCTCTTCTGGCCCTCGTTTCCGGGTATTAAGGGTAGCAGACACGCTCGACACCTTCGGCCTCTGTATTCTGGTGGAGAGACAACCTGTTAATGGTGATTTGGTTGTCTCGGCCGTGCCTTGTTTCTAAGATGTTCTGTCTATAGTGGGTCATCGAGTTGCCTCTGCTGATCGGCCTCGTCATGAGACTTGGCGATTTCATCAATCACTGGAGACTCCACTTCTCCAGTTAGTCTCGGTATCTTCTCCGGTGAGTGGCCGACTCATCCGGTCTCTCAAGCTCGGAATGCTTGAAAATTCTTCTTCTTCTCTTTGTTTGTACCGGATGGATTTCTCGGTTGGACAGAGTTTCTTCCGAGTCGTGGGCGGCGGTGTTGTTTTTCTTCGACGAAAGTGGCCTTCTTGGCTTATCAGTTTTCCTTTTCTTGACAAAGGAGAAGGTATTTGGGATTCCTTCTCTCACGCAGAGCTGGGCAGGAGACACTACTGCGGGGCGGGTGATTCGCTACGAGGCGGAGCAGATTTGTTTTTTTCTTTGCGCAGGGGCGCGTAGATTCTCTTAGCATTTGCAGGGCAGCCTTCTTCTTTGGTGGAGAGGAGACAATCGTATCTTCAGTGGTGGTGATTCCCCCTCACTGTGATCGCTCTCTTAGCATAGGCCTCTTCGTGCGCCTGAGAGGTTTAATCAACATCCTCTTGTTTACATGGAACGCCTTTCCATGTCGAAGAGGGACTCCTTTTACCTCCATCACCGCCAATCACTGACCGTATCCTAGGGAATCTCCAAACGTTCCGCCCTCCTTGAAGGATTTATTCCCAACGTTCGGGCGTAGTCCCCTTGTAGACAAACTCAGCCTGATTCACTTTTTTTTTTCTTCAATGATCACAACCATTACGATCAATTTTGCATTGGACGAGTTGGTCAAAGTCGCCAAATTTGATGTCTATGCATTTGGCAACGATGTCCAACAATTTGTGGTAGTCCTCCTTCAAAGATTCTCTTGTTAGTGTGGTAGACTATCTTTTCAAAGATAATCGGTCTTGGCTACTCTTCCTTCCAAGCGGCGGCCAAGTCAACATCGCTTCATTGATTTTCGGTGCTCCTTCCGCCGATCGGCGTGTTCGCCAAATCCTTGGCGTAATGATGAACTCCTTCCCGTGATCGAGGATTTGATCCCCTCATCGTGAATCTCGGCGTTCACGAGAACGTGCGACCTCTTCCACATAGGTTGTTAGGAAATTTATTGTTTAGATTTTGATGAATGCCATGTAAAACTTAGAATAGGAAGTTGGCACCCCAATTCTTGTTGTAAAATGCATTGTAAAAATTAGAGTCGCCAAGGCGAGTTAAGTCACTACGACCTAACATACAAGAAGACAAATCAAGACTAAAAGGAAGACTCATTGCGAGACAGTGAGTATGGCAAAGAAGAGTAGACGGAACTCTATCAAGAAGAAAGCGAGTGATATGCGGTGAGTGGAGTATCATCAAGTCAACTCAAGAAAAGCCAAGTCTCAAGTTGAAGTGACGGAAGAGTCATCCATGATTGGAAGTCGACTTAAGTCACCCGGGGAAAGCAAGGAAATGCGGTCAAGTCGAGATAATCGTAAAAGATCCGTTGCCACGTAAATCAAGAGATTTACTTAAACAAGTAATATCTCCATACCACCTTTCTCGGAGTGCTCGATCCTAGAAGCGTGCAATTGGAATGAACAATGGGAAGCACTACACCGTGTCGAACTCGAAAAGGTGAAAGAACAATTCATACGAGGAAATGGCAATTCCAAGGATCGCAACAAGACAAGCCAACGACGCAGTGACTTTCAAAAATAAGCCTATCTCTTCAACGGGCAAATTTTTGAAAGATCACTATAAAAGGCCGAGGAGTTTGTTTGAGAAGAATATACGAGGAGAGACACAAGTGACACAAGAGACAGATCTAAACCAAAAACGTTCAAACAATTATTAGAAAATCTGAAATATTCTCAATCCTCAAGCCTACACTACGAAGGACATCAATCCAACACTCTCCTGTGAAGGAAAGATAACTTCAATCGGTTGAAGAGGAAAATCGAAAATCAAGGGGTCTACATTCCACGAAGGATTGTAGGAAGGTTCAAGATCGAACCAAGTCTTAAGCTTTTGGAGGGCTTCGTGATCAAATCCAAAGAGCTTGAGCAAGTGAGTCAGAGTAGCAAGGCAAATGCCCTGTGAAGAAGGCCGAGTCGCACGAGAAGCCGGTGAGTGATCAAGGCGTCTCATCGAGTCCCAAAGGATCAAGTCACTTTGTGTGATCAAGACTTGTATCCGGGATGCGTTACCACTTTGTATACCGATCATTACCTAGTGGATTCCTCCGGGAGTTGGAGAAGAGAGGAGTAGAAGAATTACCCCATCTTGAACCTCTATAAAATTTTATTGTGTCATTTACATTTCAAAGACTTTAATTCCCGCATTTTTAATCGCTTATATCTGGCGATAAATTTGCTATCCACTTGATAATTTATAAGTACTAAACCAAGCACTAAATTCTCGCTTAATCAAACTTAAGGGTGTTAAGTCTTCCATTGAAAACAAAACCACAGTTGAGTTAATTTAGAGCCAACAGTGAGTTATTCCATCAACGGCTCGGTTGAGTGCGTTGAGAGACTAACTCTACCGATTGACTAAATTGACCGTTCATCAAGGACTTGGTGTGTAGTATCAACTCGTATATTTAAAAGGACTAAATCAAAATTTGGTAAGGTTTATTCAACCCCCTTCTAAACCTTACACCTACACCCCTTGGGACCTACATAGGTCATCGAAACTCCATCGTCGAGGAAATACTTTTAGCCCAGGACGCGTTTGAGTTTTTCACCGATCTTATTTACAAGGGCGTCATCGGACCCCTGTTTGACCATACCCTCGAAATCCACGGTAGACCCGGTGTGGATTTGCTTTCCTAGCTTGACAAAATCATGAGTAGATGCCATTTTTCAAAGTATTTCACGAATGAAACTTAGAAGGTGATTTGAAGAGTGATAGGGTTTTGAGAGAGAGTTTTTGCCTTTGCTTTTGAGAGAGAGAAATGAACAGTTTTTGGTAATGTGAGAGAAACGGGGCGAAAATGGTTTAAGTATGGTTCATGAAAGGACGTGCGGGTGGTTTTGAAATGTGATCGAAATCAACGGCTTAGATTTTGCACGCCGATTAGCATTTAATGTCTCGTATTTAATGCGGCAAAGCATTTATATCCAATCATAAGCTTGGTGTGCGCTTTTGCTGTGACACGTCATAATTATCCGACGTCATTCTTAAAAACATTCACGCTTAGTAAAAACGATTGCGTTTTTATCACTTTGCTCATAAATGACTAAAACTTATCCCTTAGCCGATTTAACTCTTCTTCTCACGAGTTCTCCTAGTGACTCAATTTGTCGACTAACTCGATAAATTGTCTTTCCGATCTGGTACTGTTTCACTTAGGCGATTTGAGAGTTCACTCTTTTCCCTTTTCGTGTTTCATTTCTTTTCTTTGAGTCTCGAGTGTCGGCCACTCAATTAACCCTAACTCATGCTTGAGTTCTTCAAATCTTGACTCACATAATGGTTTTGTGAATATGTCACCAACCTGTTTATCGTTGAAATATATTCCAAGGTGATGTCCTTCTTTTCAACATGATCTCTTATGAAGTGATATCGACATCGATATGCTTTGTTCTTGAGTGCAACACAGATTTTGAGTGATTGCAATTGCACTTGTGTTATCACACATGATTGGAATTTCCTTTTCTTCAACTTCATAGTCTCTTTGTTGTCTCATCCATAGGACTTGGGCACAATCTGCCGCCCGCAACTATGTATTCTCTCGTCACTTTTGTAGAGGTGGCTATTGAATTTTGCTTTTTGCTAAACCAGAAATTAGCCTTTGTTTCCAAGCATTTGACATGTGCCTCGAGGTGCTCTTTCCTGTCAACTCTACATCCAAAGATAGTCGTCAGTCCGAATAGCCAATTAGCTTGAATCCACCTTCCTTGGATATCATAAGCCAACTTCTTGGCTTCCTTTCAAATATCTCAAGATCCTCTTGGTTCGTAGTCATATGGCTTTCTTTTGGAGCAGATTGAAATCTTGCACATACACCTACATCAAAGGTGATGTCCGCCACCGCTTGCCGTGAGATAAAGCAATGATCCAATAAGTGCTCGTATCTTGTTTGATCTACAGTGCTTGCCATCCGCATCCATGTCCATATCGACCGATGTATTCATTGGTATTTTCACGAAGACTTCTCTTCCATGCCAAATTTCTTCATTAAATCTCTGGTGTATTTTGTTTGACTTATGAAGGTTCCATCCTTGTTGTTTCACTTGGAGTCCAAGGAAGAATGTCACTCTCCCATCATGCTCATTTCGAATTTGCTTTGCATGAGGTTTGAAAATTTATCACACACTCTTTGTTTGTAGATCCAACAATGATGTCATCCACATATATTTGAACAAGCAAAGTATGCTCTTCCGTCTTGAATTCTCAAGAGTGTTCTATCCACTTTTCCTTTTGTGAATCCGTTCCCGATCAAGAATTATGACAAAGTATCGCACCATGCCTCCTGGGTGCCTGTTTCAATCCATATAGAGCTTTCTTGAGTTTGTATACCTTATCTCCAAGAGTCTTCCGCTCAAATCCTCGGAGGTTGTTCAACATACACTTCTTCTTCCAATAAACCATTAAGGAATGCACTCTTTACATCCATTTGATATACAATAAAATCCTTGTGAGTCGTATAGGCAAGAAACATCCTTATAGCTTCCAATCTTGCTACGAGGGCAAATGTTTCATCAAAATCTATCCTTCTTCTTGGCAATATCTTTTGGCTACTAATCTTGCTTTGTTTCTTACCACGTAACCTTCCTCGTTCATCTTGTTTCGAACACCCATTTAGTGCCAATAACATTTTGATGGGTGGGTCTTTGAACCAATTCCCATACTTTATTTCTTTCAAACCGATTCAACTCTTCTTGCATAGCTTGAATCCAATGTGTGTCATCCAATGCTTGTGACACATCTTTAGGCTCTATTTGTGAGATAAAACATGTGAACATAGCTTCTTGTTGAGTTTTGGATCTTGTTTTGACACCTTCTATTATATCTCCAATGACTAGTTCTCGGTGGATGGTCTCTCAGCCATCTTACATCAAAGTTGGAATAAGTTAGCCGGATTGATCGTCTTACTGACTATGTTGCTTTGATCAGCTCTCTTGTCATCACTTAGCTGCAGATTTTCCATTGTTTTTGAGACTCGATATCTCATCTTCATCCGGGTTTATAATTCGGCTTCAACTTCAAAGATAGGGACTCTTCTCGCATGGTTGGTTGATTGAATATCGGTGACTCTTCAATGTCTTCTCCATTTACATTTGGCTCATCAAACACCACATGAATGGATTCCTCTCGTAACCATAGTCCTCTTGTTGAGTACTCAGAGGCTTTGCTTTTTGAGTATCCCAAGAAGATACCTTCATCGCCTTTAGCATCAAAAGCCTTCAAATTATCTTTGCCATTGTTGCGGATGAAGCATTTACATCCAAATATTCTAAAATATGCAACATTTGGTTTTCTCCCCTGGCCCAAATCTCATAGGGAGTCTTTGTCACCGTCTGTTTATCATGCATCTATTTTGAGTGTAGCATCTTTGTGTTTATTGCTTCAGCCCAAAATCTTTTAGGTTGCCCCGCTTCCGCTAACATGGTCCTTGCCGCTTCTTTGAGAGTTCTATTCTTCTTTCTCGCAACTCCATGTTAGATAAATATTTTTATCATGATTTTGATGATTTTATTAAAATGTGTTTTTATACCAAAACAATGTCTCTAAATGTTGTCCCAATACCTCCGATTGATCTAAAAAGTTTTTACTATTTTTTGAGTATTTCTTGGGGTTTATTTTCGATTTAAAATTGGACAACACTTTTGTTTCAGCTCGACCGTCGCCGCCCATAGGGCAACCCGCACTGAGTTGAGTTTTGAAACAAAATGGGACGTAAGAAAAAAATGGGCAGGGCGACGGTCGACGGTGGGCGACCGGTGTGGTCGACCGGCCGACGAGTGAGCGATTCGCACCTGCAAGTTGGATTTTTGTTCCGGACTTCTCTGCTTCGTAAAAACGCGTCGGCAAACCAGTCACGGTGGCGCACGGTCGCACCCCCTTCGACGGTCCCCTGTGTAAAAATTCGCGAGAATTCAATTTCAATCTTATCTCTCGCGCGACCGGTCGAACCCCATGTTCGAAAAAGAAACTATCCGTTGCATTTTTGCATGACTTTTCCCTATTTTGTGGGATTGATTTCTAACTATATTGATGTTTTTAAATGGTTTCTTTTGCAGCAGCAAATCACTCCCAAGGAGGAGCCAATGTCCGGAAATCAAAACCAAGACCTCTCCTATAAATAGAGGCTTCATTCAAGCAACAAGATACAACACAATATACAAGCAAAGAGCATACAAAGCAAACACTTTCATATATCTTGTTGTATTAGCCTAAGCACTTTCACTTGCACAAATTTGAGGTCTAGGCTCTCAATTCTTGATTACACTTGTACTCATATTGTATCAATCATTATTGAGTTGTAATCTTGATTTTGGTCATCATTCAACACAAGACATCCTTGTGAGTATTCTTGTGGTAAGAATACACTTGGGTGATCTAGGTGATAGGTGTTTGAAGGTTGTGGTAATCTTCAAAGGTGTTGTAAGAGAGGTTGTGGTAATCCTCAAGGTGTTGTAAGAGGGTTGTGGTAATCCTCAAGGTGGTGTAAGAGGATTGTGGTAATCCTCAAAGTGGTGAAGGAGGGTTGTGGTAATCCTCAGGTGTTGTATTAATTTTTGGTAAATTAATAAAATCTTTTCTTTCTTTTTGAAATCCATCCCAGGAGATCTTGGGGTGGTAGAGGATTAGGCCCTAGGTGGGTTGAACCTCTTTAAATCGACGAGTGTTGTTTTATTTCCGCATTTACATTCTCGTCTTTGGTTGATTATTCGAAAAAGAGGGCAAAATCTGAAAAACCTAGATAATCTATTCACCCCCTCTAGATTATCGTAGCACACTGACTAACAAGTGGTATCAAAGCCAAACTCTTTGGCTAGCTCGTTCCGAGTAAAGAGGAAAGATCCATGGCTACGAATGACGCTTATCTCACCACCGCGCCTCCACCAACAAGCCACCATTGTTCGACGCCAACAACTACGCATTTTGGAAAGACCGTATGGAGTGCTTTACAAGGGTGCGGATTTGACATATGGAATGTGGTTATTGAAGGAGTTGATCAACCAACAAAAAAATGGAGGATGGCACCTCGACTCCTAAACCTTTCAAGGAGTTCGATGAAAATGATAAGAAGGCTTTCTCTCTAAATGGTAAGGCCTTAAATATTTTGCATTGCTCACTTACCGCCACCGAGTACAATCGCATACGAGGCATAAGGTCGGCACATGAGGTTTGGGAAAAATTGGAGACTATATATGAAGGGACAAAGAAGGTCAAGCAAGCTAGAAAGACCATGCTTGTTAAAGACTTTGAAAACTTTAACATGGATGATGGTGAAAGCATCTCCAAGATGGTGGAAAGGCTTGACAACATTGTCAATCCTCTTGTGGCCCTCGGTAAAGTCATCTCCAGAAGAAGACAAAGTGACTAAGGTATTGAATGCTCTTCCCGGCTCATGGTCCGAAAAAGGTGACGGCAATCACGGAAGCACAAAATCTTGAGACACTCAAGTTTGACGAGCTCATCGGGAACCTCCTCATCTATGAAGTCTATCTCAAGGAGAGGAAAAATACCAAACCAACCATCAATCAATCGGGTATGCAAAATATTCCTAAAGGTCTTGCTTCCTCTTCTAATAATGCATACTATGATAATGATGATGATGATGAGGAGACGGCCGCACTTGTTCGAAAATTTGCAAAATTTGTGAATAAAAATAAAGCAAGAAAACCAAGAGATAATGCTTGCTTTAAATGCGGAAAACCGGGCACTTCATTGCCGATTGCCCAAAGCTCGATGAAGAGGAGCAAAAGAAAAGGAAGCCTTTTACAAAAAGAAGGCTCTAAATGCGGAAGTCAAAACATGGGATGAACTACTCGAAACAACCGATGAGGAAGGAGAAACCGAACACGGTCTCATGGCTATAGACGACGAAAAAAACAATGAGGTACACTCAAATTCTTCTACTTCCTCCATAGTTGATGACTTGCAATGTGATTTTGATGAATTGCAAATTGAGTTTCAAAATTTAATCGTTAAATACAAAAATTTGAAAAAGGAGCATAAGGAGATTAAGGTTGAAAAGGAAAAATTATTTACCTCTTATGAATCTTTAGACAAAGCTCATGCTCTTACTCTTTACTAGAATTCATTCTCTTGAAACCGAAAAGGAATCGCTCACAAAAGAAATTGAATTTTGAAAATCTTGGCTTATGCGACACTTGTCAAAAGAACAAATTAGTTAAGAGTAGTTTTAAGCCCAAAATGAAATTTCCACTACCAAACCCCTACAATTGCTTCACCTTGATTTGTATGGGGATATTGGTACGGCTAGTCTAAGTGGAAAACATTACACTTTTGTTATAGTCGATGATTTTTCGAGATATACTTGGGCTCTTTTTCTTACCAATAAAAACGATGCCGTTAATGAGTTTGTTAAGTTGTGTAGACTTATTGAGAATGAAAAAAAGAAGATACTATCAAGTCTATTCAAGCGATCGAGGTGGAGAATTTGACGGTGAATTTAGAGTCTTTTGTGAAACCAAGGGATATGCACATAATTTTTCGGCTCCAAGGACACCTCAACAAAATGGTGTAGCCGAAAGGAAGAATCGGACGTTACAAGAAATGAGTCGGTCCATGCTCAATGAATTTTCTCTTCCAAAATATTTTTGGGCCGAAGCCGTAAGTACCGTACCGCTTGCCATGTCATTAATCGAGTTTATATTCGTCTAAAATGAATAAAACTCCATATGAGCTTTTGGAAAGGAAGAACTCCAAATATTAGTTATTTCAAAATATTTGGATGTAAGTGCTTTATTTTGAATACTAAGGATCAATTGGACAAACTTGATCCTAAGGCCGATGAAGGATATTTATGGGATATTCAACAAAAAGCAAAGCATATCGGGTTTACAATAAGACTAGTGAAGTTGTTGAAGAATCCATCCATGTTAAATTCAATGAAGCTTCGGAGTTGAAAGAATTCCTAATGATGAAAGTGATGAGGAAGATATTATTGAACAAATTGTTCAAATTGATAATCAACCGTCTACATCAAATGATCAACCGTCCACTTCAAATGGTCCTCAAGAAGATAGAGGTGATATCTCGGATCTTCCGTTGCATTGAAATTTAAGGAGATCACCCAAAAGATCTTATTATTGGTGATCCTCTTGATAAAGTAATGACTCGAAGGAATTTTGCCGAGAAAGCTCTTATATCTCAAAAAGAGCCTAAAAATGCTAAGGAAGCTATTGAGGATGAAGATTGGTTTTTGGAAATGCAAGAGGAGTTGAATCAATTTGAAAGAAATGATGTATGGGAATTAGTACCTTGTCCTCCATCTCAAACAATTATTGGTACTAAATGGGTATTCCGGAACAAACTTGATGATCAAGGCAACATTGTTCGAAATAAGGCAAGGTTAGTAGCCCAAGGGTATTGTCAAGAAGAAGGTATTGACTATGATGAAACTTTTGCACCGTAGCACGTTTAGAAGCTATTCGTATTTTACTTGCCTATTCTTGTTTCAAAAATTTCAAACTTTACCAAATGGATGTTAAATCCGCTTTCTTAAATGGTATTATTCAAGAAGAAGTCTATGTAAAACAACCTCCGGGTTTGAAAATTTTTTCTAGGCCTAATGATGTTTATAAACTTAAAAAGGCTTTGTATGGTTTAAAACAAGCACCCCGTGCATGGTATGATAGACTTAGCTCTTTTCTTTTGCAAAATGGTTTTACAAGAGGTAAAGTTGATACTACACTCTTTGTTTTTGAAAAAGGGCAAGATTGTTTACTTGTGCAAATTTATGTTGATGATATTATCTTTGGTGCTACTAATGAATCTTTGTGCAAGAAATTCTCCAAGTTAATGCAAGAGTGAATTCGAGATGAGTATGATGGGGGAGCTAAACTTCTTCCTTGGACTTCAAATTAAGCAATGCCAAGAAGGTATTTATATTTCGCAATCAAAGTATACAAAAGAACTTTTGAAGAAGTTCGGCATTGAAGAAGGAAGAACCGTCTCGACTCCTATGGCAACCAATGTCAAAATTGACAAAGATGAAAAAGGCAAGTCGGTTGATGAATCCAAGTATCGAGGTATGATTGGTAGTTTACTTTATTTAACCGCTAGTAGACCGGACATTCTTCATGCCGTATGCCTATGTGCTCGTTTTCAAAGCAATCCCAAAGAATCTCATATGAGTGCCGTTAAAAGGATTTTTCGATATTTGAAAGGCACCATTCAATATGGCTTATTTTATCCAAAGAATGAAAATTTTTCTCTTAAAGGTTATAGTGATTGGACTATGCGGGAAATATTGATGATCGGAAAAGTACTTAGGATCATGTCAATTTTTAGGCGATTGCCTAGTTTCGTGGTTTTCAAAGAAGCAAAATCGTGTTTCTCTTTCAACGGCCAAGCCGAATATATTTCCGCCGCATTTTGTTGTACTCAACTTCTTTGGATGAAACAAACCTTAGCGGATTACAAATGCTCTTTTGAAAACGCGTACCTATCTTTTGTGATAATGTATCCGCTATAAATATTGCTCAAAACCGGTTCATCATAACCGTACTAAACATATTGAGATTCGACATCATTTTCTAAGGGATTGTGTCTCAAAACGAAAAATTGAGATATCTTTTGTACCATCTCAAGATCAATTAGCGGATATTTTCACAAAACCGCTAACTTCCGAGACTTTTTGCGCCGATACGAGCTCGGTTAGGCATAATGCATATTGAATAAAATTCACGTTTGTATTTTGCACGTTTTTAAAACTTAGGGGCGAAAAATCGGATTTTCGGTTGAAAATTCGGATTTTGGAAAATTTGCAAAACAGTATTTGAAGAGGTTGAGGGCAACCGTCGTCCCTCAACGCCGACGGCCGCCCTCAACCACGACCGGCCGCCCTAAGTCATTTTTGGTTTAAAAACGTTCGTCTTCAAAGATTAGTCTTTTTCACTCATTTTGGCCAATTTTTCGTCCCTTTTGCCAAATGCACACTATTGTCACTCAAAATTGATTTTTATGCATTCCATTTATATCTTGGACCGTATATAGCATGTTTATCATCATCATTGCTCATCCTTTCCGATCAAATGGTAAGAATTTTCCTTACTTTGCTCAATTGGGTTGAACCTTGAGTTTATGGCCTTTCTTGTATATTACTTGATGAAATTTTTTATGATCATGATGAGCTTAGTTGTTATGTTTGTATTGTATGATGATTGGTATGATTTGGTGATGAAATTTTTTTGGCTTGGATCATTTACAAGGGCTATATACAACTCTTTTTATTTTTCACGCCTAATAATGTGTGTTCGATGAAATATTTCAATGAAAATTTCAACTTCTACATGATTCTCTCGCTTCCAAAAGTCTTCTATACTCATTGAGATCATGTTTTGGGAAATAAAACGAGCGTATGAACTCTTCATGATGCATTTCTCCTATTTTCCTTGGTTTTTAAGCCTAAAATTGCTCATTGGTTGATAAATCGTCTCTTTGGCGCACTTTGATATATCTATGATGTTTCTATCATCCTAACATTCTTTTTGATGATTCCAAAGGGGGAGAAACAGGAAATTGGCTCGTTAGCTCAAAGAAGCCAATAAAAGCTCATAATAGAAGCTACAAGCTATGGCTTTTTAAGGCCATAAGTTGTGAAGAAAACTTAGTCCAATGGTTGTTTTATGGACTTTATGGACTTGTTTGCATGGACATTAAGTATTTGTGACAGGGGGAGCTTCTAAGCTCATGAAGTTATTGTTTATTTTGTAAAAGCTTGTGCTTTGCTTGTGCTTCTAGCTTATGCAATATTTCTTCTTAATGTGCTTGTTGATAGGGGGAGCGTTTGTAAAATGTTTTTAAACGGATAGTTTACTCTTAAACCGGAAAATTGTTTTGTTTTCAAAATCGTCCTCTTGTAAATTGTTTTGGTTTGTAATCATCAAAAGGGGAGTTTGTTAGATAAATATTTTTATCATGATTTTGATGATTTTATTAAAATGTGTTTTTATACCAAAACAATGTCTCTAAATGTTGTCCCAATACCTCCGATTGATCTAAAAAGTTTTTACTATTTTTCGGAGTATTTCTTGGGGTTTATTTTCGATTTAAAATTGGACAACACTTTTGTTTCAGGCTCGACCGGTCGCCCTATAGGGCAACCCGCACCGAGTTGAGTTTTGAAACAGAAAATGGGGACGTAAGAAAAAAATGGGCAGGGCGACGGTCGACCGGTGGGCGACGGTGTGGTCGACCGGTCGACCGTGAGCGAATTGCACTGCAAGTTGGATTTTTGTTCCAGACTTCTCTGTTTCGTAAAAACGCTCAAGGGCAACCGGTCACCGGGGCGACGGTCGCACCCCTTCGACCGGTCCCCCTGTGTAAAAATTCGCAGAATTCAATTTCAATCTTATCTCTGCGACGGTCGAACCCATGTTTGACAAAGAAACTATCCGTTGCATTTTCTGCATGCCTTTTCCCTATTTTGTGGGATTGATTTCTAACAACTATATTGATGTTTTTAAATGGTTTCTTTTGCAGCAAATCACTCCCCAAGGAGGAGCCAATGTCTGGAAATCAAAACCAAGACCTCTCCTATAAATAGAGGCTTCATTCAAGCAACAAGATACAACACAATATACAAGCAAAAGAGCATACAAAGCAAACACTTTCATATATCTTGTTGTATTAGCCTACAAGCACTTTCACTTGCACAAATTTGAGGTCTAGGCTCTCAATTCTTGATTACACTTGTACTCATATTGTATCAATCATTATTGAGTTGTAATCTTGATTTTGGTCATCATTCAACACAAGACATCCTTGTGAGTATTCTTGTGGTAAGAATACACTTGGGTGATCTAGGTGATAGGTGTTTGAAGGTTGTGGTAATCTTCAAAGGTGTTGTAAGAGGGTTGTGGTAATCCTCAAGGTGTTGTAAGAGGGTTGTGGTAATCCTCAAGGTGGTGTAAGAGGATTGTGGTAATCCTCAAAGTGGTGAAGGAGGGTTGTGGTAATCCTCAAGGTGTTGTATTAATTTTTGGTAAATTAATAAAATCTTTTCTTTCTTTTTGAAATCCATCCCGGAGATTCTGGGGTGGTAGAGGATTAGGCCCTAGGTGGGTTGAACCTCTTTAAATCGACGAGTGTTGTTTTATTTCCGCATTTACATTCTCGTCTTTGGTTGATTATTCGAAAAAGAGGGCAAAATCTGAAAAACCTAGATAATCTATTCACCCCCTCTAGATTATCGTAGCACTGGACTAACACTCCATACTTCGATGTGGAGTCCTTGCGCAAATAATTCATGACCAATACAATTTTCAATACAATATCGAGTTATTATACCATTTACAATTTCGGTTCCTCACGATCTTATTTTGATAATGGTTTGACTCTTCTCATTTTGAATCCTCTTCATCAGTGTGGTAGTTTCTATAGAGTTTCTTTCTTCTTACACATGAATATTGTCCATGTATATCTTGAGTAGTCATCTACTACTACCAAGGTGTATTTCTTCCCACTTAAGCTAGCTGGTTCAACTGGACCAAATAGATCCATATGTAGCAGATGCAATATTCTTGTTGAAGATGGACATGTCTTTTCTTTGAATGATGATTTGATTTGTTTTCCTTCCGACATGCATCACATACACTTTCCTCTTGTATCTCGAGTCCGAAGTCCTTCCACAAGATTACTTCGCAAACTTGTTAATTGTTTTGAAATTCGCGACTCGGCTTCTTGTGCCACAACCAACTTGATTTTGTGCTTTTTTTGCTAATAGACAGTGCTTGGTGTTGCGATTGACCAATCCACGACATACATGTTCTTTTGTCTCGCATCCTTGCAACACAACTTCATTTGATTCATTATCCTTGATTTGGCATATACCCATGTTAAATCCAACATTATAACCCTTGTCACGAGTTGGTGATGCTTAGCAGGTTGAAGTTGAGTCTTCAACATATGCAACATCCGTGATTTCTAATCCATTTTTCTTGATGGATCCAATGCCTCTTATTTCTCATGAAGCTTCATTTCCTCCAAATATGACTTTTGCTTCTTTGACTTCCTTGAATTTTGACATGATTTTTCTTGTTTCTGTCATGTGTCCGGAATGACCACTATCTATGTACCAGTTCCTTGGCACTCATTATGTCCTTGAACTCGCAAACAAGGAAATTAAGTTTTAGGTACCCATATTTATGCAGGTCCGAGGGGTTAGTATTGTAAGATGATCCAACCAACCTATAGCCAAATGATTTGACTCTAAGGGGTTGCCATCTATCGGTGCCATAATCATAATTAATTTTGGCAAATTGCTTGAAATTCTAGGTTCATACAAATGTTTGTCTCTTTTGTCCGTATGCTGTGTAGGTGTTTTGGCAATTGCCTCTTTGGGTAGTTGTGATGTCTCCGAGTGTAGTGCCTAGGTGCATATGTGTCTTTGATGAAAGCTCTTATACCTTTGGAATGGCCTTTCCGAGTTCTGGACTTTGCCATTTGGGCTTATATTCCACGAGGTCTTTGCCGATAGTTCACATTATTCCAATCACTTGGCTTGGGTGCTTTCTACCATTCCCTTCATATGTATTTCTTTTATAGAGCTTAAGGGTTTTTGGTAGCTCTGTCTTCTTTTTGAGTATTTCTGTTTGGAGTTTCTTTGAGGAACTCGGTGGATTTCTTCTCATTTGTCGTCTCAAAGACACTCAATCGGGTCGTTTTCCTTTTCCTTTATAGCCAATGCTAGTTTGCTTGTGATTGTGCTTAGGAATAGATGTGTGTGCACCATTTGAGTTTTGGATTTTGAGATACTTCATTGCTTGAAGATCCTTTTCCAAAATCATTTTTGGAGCTTGACATAGCACGAGGAATTAAATCCTAAGCCTGTCTTGTCTCCACATTCTCTTTGACTCATAATAAGATCATCCAATGATTTAGATGCCTTAGTGAATGAGGCAATCACATTTTGAGGTCATTTTCCCTCTTTTAGGTCTTTAGGCTTTCATTCTCATCGCCTATTTGGCTTAGAGTGCTCGGCTCTTTAGTCATTTGTGAGTTTTGACTCTTGAGTAGGCTGTTTTCCTCATTTAGTAGTGTGTGTGAGGATTTAATGTGTTCAAAATCTTTCATCATTTTGCCTAATGAATCATAAAGATCAAATGAGTGATGAAGTGTGTGTGTCATCACTATCACTAGAATACGAGTGTGATGAGTTAGAGTGTACCTCATCTTCTTGGTCAGTTGGTCTTGCTCCTTGGCCATCAAACAGATCAAGGCTTCTTCTTTAGAGTCACTTGAGTAGTCAACTTCACTACTCTCAATCGGTGTGTGTCTCTTGACTTGGCTGTCTCGGCTGACCTCTGCGCACCAACATTGCCTTTTTCTTTTCTTGTCTTCTTTCTCTCAAGACCTTTCTTTCTTCTTCATTCCTGTATTTGTTGACTATAGGATATCGGCAATCAATGGCATAGTGACCTGGTTGTAGCCAGTTCAAAGATAGTTTTCAACCTTTTGATCAACTCTTTCCATTCTTGGATTGTCAGCTCTTTGATATTCAGCTTTTTGATGCTCTGTTTTCTTGGTTGGCCTATCTTCCCTTGACTTGGAGGGAGGAGCCGAGTGTCTTCCTCGGAGGATTCTCCTTGCCTTTCTTTTAGTTCTTATTGAAGAACTTGTTAAACCTTTTAACCATCAGGGCTATTTCCTCTGGGTCAATGACTTCTTTGACCTCAGATCTCTTGCCATCCTTAACAATTAGAGCAGTTGTTTTGGATACAACTATCTCTTCCTGGTCTTTTCTTCTCAGCTCAAATTCGTAGGCTTTGAAATCTGAGAATAGCTCATGGTTGGATGTCTTGGATAGGTCCATGGAGTGTCTTAGTGCCATGACCTTCATTTCCCATTCAGCTGGGAGACTTTTTAGGATCTTCATACACATTTCTTCTGTGTATATTCTTTTCCAAGTGCGAGATAGCTCGTTTGTAATTTCGTGAACCGAGCATCCAGTTGATCCAAGGTCTCTCATGCGATCATTTTGAAATTCTCAAATTTCGTCTGACATTGATAATTTATTTTCCTTGATTTGCTCGAGCCTTCACAAATCAATGTTAGCTTGTCCCAGATTTCTTTAGCCTTTTTGCATGATTTGACTTTATTGAACATGGCTTTGTCCAAGGTTTTGTAAAGAATGTCCTTGGCCACATTGTCCAGGTTGTATCTTTTTCTGTCATCATTTGTCCATTGACTCTTGGTTTTCAACCATACGGTCCGATGGGAGCAACATCCTCTTCACCTTACGGCTCTCCTTACGGATGTGTTCACTTTTAAAATTTGCGGTGGCCCATCCTCTATCACTATCCACATCTCATCATGTAATCTTTGATAGATGAGCCGCATACGAATTTTCCAATCATCAAATTCTTCAATTGTGAACATAGGGATGCGTGTCAAATTTGCTTCCATGATAATAACTTTTGATAGTAAAAGGAGTTTTGAAAACTTAAGTGCTAAAACAGACTTTGAAAAATTTGGAGATCTAGTTCGGTAAGGTGCGGAAGGCTCAATGAACCAACCGCTCACGATACCACTTGTAGGTCCGAGGGTGTGAGTGTAAGGTTTATAAGGGGGTTGAATAAACCTTACCAACTTTTCGATTTAGTCCTTTTAAATGTTGAGTTAGTACTTCACACCGTGTCCTTGATGGACAGCTAAGTTAGTTAATCAAATAGAGTTAGTCACTCAATGACTGATCGAGTTGTTGATAAAATAACTCATTTGTTTTTGACTAAAGACTTAACTCGATTGTGATTTGTTTTCAATGGAAGACTTAACACCCTTGAACTTGGTTAAGTTTGTTTTAATACTTGGTTTTAGCACACGTTGATTATCAATTGGATGGCAAATTTATCGCCAGAGTTAAATAAATAAGATGCAGGAATTAAAGTCTTTGAAATGTAAATGACACGATAAGTTTTTATAGAGGTTCGAAGATGGGGTAATTCTTCTACTCCTCTCTTCTCCAACTCCTGGAGGAATCCACTAGGTAATGATCAGTATACAAAGTGGTAACTTGATCCAGATACAAGTCTTGATCACACACGGTGACTTGATCCTTTGGGACTCGATGCGGAGATGCCTCAGTCACGCGTTTTTGGCTTCTCGTGCGACTCAACTTCTTCACGGGGCTACCTTGCTACTACAGCCCACTTGCTCAAGCTTCTTGGATTTGATCACGAAGCCCTCCAAAAACTTGAGATCGTTCGACCTTGAACCTTCCTACAATCCTCCGTGGAATGTAGACCCCTTGTTTCTTCAACAATTTCCTCTTCAATCGATTGAAGTTATCTTTCCTTCACATGTGAGTGTTGGATTGATTTTCTTCAGAATGTAGGCTTGAGGATTATTAGAAAATCTGAAACATTCTCAATCCTCAAGCCTACACTACGAAGAACATCAATCCAACACTCACCGTGAAGGAAAGATAACTTCAATCAGTTGAAGAGGAAAATATCGAAAAATCAAGGGGTCTACATTCCACGAAGGATTGTAGGAAGGTTCAAGGTCGAACCAAGCCTTAAGCTTTTGGAGGGCTTCGTGATCAAATCCAAAGAGCTTGAGCAAGTGAGTCGTAGAGTAGCAAGGCATTGCCCTGTGAAGAAGCCGAGTCGCACGAGAAGCCACCGAGTGATCAAGGCGTGTCCGTGACCGAGTCCCAAAGGATCAAGTCACCTGTGTGATCAAGACTTGTATCTGGGACTGATACTACCACTTTGTATACCGATCATTACCTAGTGGATTCCTCCAGAGTTGGAGAAGAGAGGAGTAGAAGAATTACCCCATCTTCGAACCTCTATAAAAATTTCATTGTGTCATTTACATTTCAAAGACTTTAATTTCAAAGATCTTAATTGTTTAATTCTGGCGACATATTTGCTATTCACTTGATAATTTATAAGTACTAAACCAAGCACTAAATTCTTGCTTAATCAAACTTAAGGGTGTTAAGTCTTCCCAAAAAACAAAACCACAGTTGAGTTAATTTAGAGCCAACGGTGAGTTATTCCATCAACGGCTCGGTTGAGTGTTGAGAGAGACTAACTCTCGATTGACTAAATTGACGGTCCATCAAGAACAATTTGTGTAGTATCAACTCTGTATATTTAAAAGGACTAAATCGAAAATTTGTAAGGTTTATTCAACCCCCTTCTAAACCTTACACTTACACCCCTTGGGACCTACAAGTGGTATCGAGCGGTTGGTTCATTGAACCCTCCGCACCGTTCTTGAACTAGATCTCCAAACTTTTCAAAGTCTGCTTTAGTACTTAAACTTTCAAAACTCTTTTTATCATTAAAAGTTATTATCATGGAAGCAAATTTGACACGCATCCCTATGTTCACAATTGAAGAATTTGATGATTGGAAAATTCGTATGCGTGCTCATCTATCAAAGCATTACATGATGAGATGTGGATAGTAATAGAAGATGGGCCACCGCAAATCTTAAAGGTGAACACACTGTAAAGAAGAGCTGCATTTGAAGGAAAAGAGGATGTTGCTCCTGCACTGTCATGGTTGAAAACCAAGAACCGAGTGGACAAATGATGACAAAAAGATACAACCTGGACAATGTAGCCAAGGACATCCTTTACAAAACCTTGACAAAGCCATGTTCAATAAAGTCAAATCATGCAAAACGGCTAAAGAAATCTGGGACAAGCCGACATTGATTTGTGAAGGCTCGAGCAAATCAAAGAAAACAAATTATCATTGGTCAGACAAAAATTTGAGAACTTCAAAATGATCTCGGAGAGAACCTGGATCAACCGGATGCTCGGTTCACGGAAATCACTAATGAGTGTCTACACTTGGAAAGGAATATACACGAGAATGAAATGTGTATGAAGATCCTAAAAAGTCTTCCACTGAATGGGAAATGAAGGTCATGGCACCGAGACATTCCATGGACCTATCAAAGACATCCAACCATGAATTATTCTCGGACCTCAAAGCCTACGAGTTTGATTTGAGAAGAAAAGACCAGGAAGAGACAATTGTACCAAAAAGCAATTTGCTCTAATTGTTAAAGATGGGAAGAGAGCCGAGGTCAAAAAGTCATTGATCCGTAAGAAATAAACGATGGTTAAGAGGTTCAACAAGTTCTTGAATAAGAACTACAAGAGAGGAAAGGGTGAATCTTCCGGAAGACACTCACCTCCCTCCAAATCAAGGAAGATAGGCCAACCAAGAGAATAGATCATAAAAAAGTTGAGTATCAAAGAGTCGACAATCCAAGAATGGAAAGAGCCGATCAAAAAGGTGAATATCTATCTTTGAATCAGACAACCAGGTCACTATGCCATTGATCGCTCATATCCTGTAGTTAACAAATACAGGAATGAAGAAGAAAGAAAGGTCTTCGTGAGAAAGAAGACAAGAAAATAAAAAGGCAATGATGGCCGCAGAGACTCATCGAAACGGCCAAGTCAAGAGAGACAAATTGATTCAGAGAGCAGTTGAAGCCGACTACTCAAGTGACTCAAGAAGAAGCCCCGATCCGCTTAATGGCCAAAGAACAAGATCAACTCCGACCAAGAAGATGAGGTACACTCTAACTCATCAAACTCGGACTCGATGATAGTGATGTGACACACACACTTCATCACCCACTCGATCTTTATGATTCATTAGGTAAAATGATGAAAGATTTTGAACACATTAAATCCTCACACACACTATTGAATGAGGAAAACAAGCTTACCCAAGAGTCAAAACTTAAGGCCGACTAAGGAGCCGAGTACTCTAAGTCAAATAGCGATGAGAATGAAAGTTTAAAGGCCGCAAATGCTAAATTAATAAAGCAGTAAATTGCCGCTATAGAGAAGAGGAGAATGACCTCAAGAATGTTATTGCCTCATTCACTAAGGCATCTAATCATTGGATGATCTTATTTTGAGTCAAAGAGAATGTGGAGACAAGACAGCTTAGGATTTAATTCCTCCGTGCTAAGTCAAACCTCAAAAGTAATTTTGGAAAAAGGATCTTCAAGCCATGAAGAGTCCGAAAAATCCAAAACTCTAAATGTTGCACACACATTCACTCCAAAACACAATAACAAGCAAACTGGCCTTGGTTATAAAGGAAAAGGAAAACAACTTGAGTGAGTATTTGAAAGGACAGTGAGAAGAGATTCACGAGTTCCTCAAAGAAACTCCAAACAAAAATACTCAGAAAGAAGAAGCGAGCTACCAAAACCCTTAAAATCTATAAGAGAAATACATATGATGGGAATGGTAGAAAATATCCAAGCCAAGCCGATTGGAATAATGTGAACTATCAAAGATAGACTTATGGAATATAAGCCCAAATGGCAAAGGCCTAGAACTCAAGAAAGGCCATTCCAAAAGGATAAGAGCTTTCATCAAAGACACATATGCACCTAGCACTACACTCAAAGACACCACAATTACCCAAGGAAGGCAATTGCTAAAACACATATGCAGCATACTGGACAAAAGAGACAGATGTATGAACCTAGAATCCCAAGCAGCTTGCCAGGATTAATTATGATTATGGCATCGATAGATGGCAACCCCTTAGAGTCAAATCATTTGGCTATAGGTTGGTTGGATCATCTTACAATTCTAACCCTCGGGACCTGCATAAGAATGGGTACCTAAAACTTAATTTCCTTGATTGCGGAGGTTCAAGGAACAATTGAGTGCCAAGGAACCTGGTACATGGATAGTGGTCGTTCCGGACATATGACAGAAATAAGAAAAATCTGTCAAAATTCAAGGAAGTTAAAGGATCAAAAGTCATATTTGGAGGAAATGAAGCTCCTGGTGAAATAAGAGGCATTGGATCCATCAAGAGGAATGGATTAGAAATCACATACGTTGCATATGTTGAAGGACTCAACTTCAACCTGCTAAGCATCACCAACTCGTGACAAGGGTTACAATGTTGGATTTAACATGGGTACATGCCAAATCAAGAATATTGAATCGAATGAAGTTGTCCGCAAGGATGTAGACGAGAAGAATATGTATGTCGTGGATTGGTCAACTCGCAACACCCAACACCGTCTACTAGCAAAGAGCACAAATTTGAATCAAGTTGGGTGTGGCACAAAAAGCTGAGTCACCTAAATTTCAAAACGATTAACAAGCTTGCAAGAAGTAATCTTGTGGAAGGACTTTTGACTCGATATACAAGAAGGAAAGTATATGTGATGCATGTCGAAGGGTAAACAAATCAAATCTTCATTCAAAGAAAAGACATGTTCATCTTCAACAAATCAAATCTTCATTCAAAGAAAAGACATGTTCATCTTCAACAAGAATATTGCATCCGCTTCATATGGATCTATTTGGCCCAGTGGAACCAGCCAAAGATAAGTGGAAAGAAATACACCTTGGTGGTAGTAGATGACTACTCAAGATATACATGGACAATATTCATGTGTAAGAAGAAAGAAACTCTACAAAAACTACCACGGTGATGAAGAGGATTCAAAACGAGAAGAGGCAAACCATTATCAAAATAAGATCGTGACAGAGGAACCGAGTTTGTCAATGGAAAAATAACTCGTATTGTATTGAAAATGGTATTGGTCATGAACTATCGCAGCAAGGACTCCACAGCAGAATGGAGTTGCGAAAAGAAGGAACAAAACTCAAAAAGAAGCGGTTAAGGACCATGTTAGTCAAGCGGGGTTACCAAAAAGATTTGGGTCAAGCAATCAACACAAACTTGTTACACTCAAAACAGGATGTATGATAAAAGACGGTGACAAAGACTCCCTATGAGATCCGGATTGGAAGAAAACCAAATGTTGCATATTTCGAGAATATTTGGATGTAAATGCTTCATCCACAACAATGGCAAAGACAATTTAAAGGCTTTTGATGCTAAAGTCGATGAAGGTATCTTCTTAGGATACTCGGTGAAAGCAAAGCCTACAGAGTACTCAACAAAAGAACTATGGTTGCGAAGAATCCATTCATGTGGTATTCGATGAGCCAAATGTAAATGGAGAAGACATTGAAGAGTCGGTGATAAGTCAATCATCCAACCATACTGAAGAGTCCTATCTTTCAAGAAAATCGGAATTATGAATTCGGAAGAAGATGAGATAGTCAATCTCAAAAACATTTGGAAAATTTGCTGACTAAGTGATTACGAGAGAGCGACCACAAAGAACACAGTACCGCAAGTCGATCAATCCACTAACTTACTCCAACCCGATGTAAGATGGCCGAGAGACCATCCACTTAACTTGTCATTGGAGATATAAGAGAAGGTGTCAAAACAAGATCCGAACTCAACAAGAAGCAATGTTCACATGCTTCATCTATAAATAGAGCCCAAAGACGTGTCACAAGCATTCGACGACATACATTGGATTCAAGCTATGCAAGAAGAGTCAATCGAGTTTGAAAGAAATAAAGTATGGGAATTAGTGCAAAGACCCATACATCAAAATGTTATTGGCACCAAATGGGTGTTCGTAAATAAAATGTACGAGGAAGGTTCGTGGTAAGAAACAAAGCAAGGTTAGTAGCCAAAGGATATTGCCAAGAAGAAGGGATAGATTTTGATGAAACATTTGCCCTCGTAGCAAGATTGGAAGCTATAAGGATGTTTCTTGCCTATGCACTCACAAGGATTTCATTGTATATCGATGGATGTAAAAAGTGCATTCCTAAATGGTTTATTGGAAGAAGAAGTGTATGTTGAACAATCTCCAGGATTTGAGCAGAAGACTCTTGGAGATAAGGTATACAAACTCAAGAAAGCTCTATATGGATTGAAACAGCACCCGTGAGCATGGTATGATACTTTGTCACAATTCCTAACCGAAAATGGATTCACAAAAGGAAAAGTAGATAGAACACTTTTCTTAATTCAAGACAAAAAGAGTATACTTGCTTGTTCAAATATATGTGGATGACATCATTTTTGGATCCACAAACAAAGAGTCATGGTGAAAAGTTTTCAAACCTCATGCAAAGTAAATTTGAAATGAGCATGATGGGAGAGCCGACATTCTTCCTTGGACTCCAAGTGAAACAAATTGAAGGATGGAACCTTCATAAGTCAAACAAAATACACCGGAGATTTAATGAAGAAGTTTGGTATGGAGGAGAAGTCTTCTCGTAAAAATACCAATGAATACATCAATCAAAATGGACAAGGATGCGATGGCAAGCTCAGAGATCAAACAAGATACTGAGCACTCATTGGATCATTGCTCTATCTCACAAAAAGCGGCCAGACATCACCTTTCAGTAGGTGTATGTGCAAGATTTCAATCTGCTCCAAAAGAGAGCCATATGACAAGTTGACTAAGAGAATATTGAGATACTTGAAAGGAAGCCAAGAAGTAGGCCTATGGTATCCAAAGGAAGGTGGATTCAAGCTAATTGGCTATTCGATCTCGACTATCTTTGGATGCAGAGTGGACAGAAGAGCACTTCGAGGCACATGTACAAATGCTAGAAACAGTTGATTTCCTGGTTTAGCAAGAAGCAAAATTCAATAGCCACCTCTGGTGAGGCGCGAATACATAGCTACGGGAGCAAGTGCCCAAGTCCTATGGATGAGACAATAGCCGAGAGACTATGAAGTTGAGAAAAAAGAAATTCCAATCATGTGTGATAACACAAGTGCAATTGCCATTACTCAAAATTCTGTGTTGCACTCAAGAACAAAGCATATCGATGTCGATATCACTTCATAAGAGATCATGTTGAAAGGAAGGACATCATCTTGGAATATATCTCAACTGATAAACAATTGGCTGACATCTTCACAAAACCATTATGTGAGTCAAGATTTGAAGAACTCAAACATGAGTTGGGGTTAATTGAACTGAATCGGGACACTCGAGAAGAATCAAAGAAAAGAAATGGAAAGAAAAGGAGGTGAAAAAGTTTGAACACGTAAATCACCAGAAATCACCATGTATGTCGGAAGACTGACTACACCAAGTCACCGGGTAGCCGAGTCACTAAGAGAACTGTGAGAAGTAGAGTTAAATCGCCTAAAGGATGTTTCGAGTCACTTATGAGCAAAGTGACAAAAACGCATCGTTTTGAAAAAGCGGGAATGTTTTAAGGAATACGTCAAAGATAATGATGATGTGTGAGACATAAAGCCGCACACCAAGCTTATGATTGGATATAAATCTTTGCCGCATTAAATACGAGACATTAAATGCTAAATAGGCGTGCAAAATCTAAGCCGTTGATTTCGATCACATTTCAAAAACCACCCGCACGTCCTTTCATAAACCATACTTAAACCATTTCCGTCCGTTTCTCTCTCACACTACCAAAACTGTTCATCTCTTTCTCTCAAAAGCAAAGGCAAAAATTCTCTCGAAACCTTATCTATCTTCAAATCAATCTCTAAGTTTTTCTTCGATAAAATCCTGAAAAATGGCACCAACTTATGACTTTATCAAGTTAGGAAAGCAAATCCACATCGGGTCTCTTGTGGATTTCGGATTTTAATGGTGAAACAGGGGTCCGACGACACCCTAGTGAAGAAAATCGCTGAAAAATTGGAAACGACCGGGCTGAAACCATTTCTGACGTTAGAATATCCGATGACCTATGTGGAGGAGGTCGCACAATTCTACGTGAATGCTGAGATTCACGATGAAGGAATAAAGTCATCTGTTCACGGTGACTATATCTCGCGAGGATTTGGCCGAACATTGCTCACTACCAAATGAAGGAGCCTCGAGAAATTAACGAAGCTGATGTAAACTTGGTGATGCTTGGAAAGAAATAGCCAAGCCCGACTATCTTTGATAAAATAGTATACACAAAGCAAACAAGAGAGCTGCTGAAGGAGGATTATCACAAGTGTTGGACATAGTTGCCAAATGTATTGACATCAAATTTGGACTTTGACCAATCGTCAAAAGCAAAGCGATTGTAATGGCTGCAATCATCGCGAGAAAAAGAAGATAAACTGGCTGAGTTTGTCTACACAGACTCTGCCCGAACGTAGGGAACAAATCCTTCAAGGAAGATGGCTCATTTGGAGGATCCCAGGATATGGCCTAGTGATTGGCCGGTGATGGAGGTGAAAGGAGTCCCTCTTAGACATGGGAAGGCATTCCATGTTAACAAGAGGATGTTTAGAGCAAACCTCTCTGGCGCACGAAGAGAGCCTATGCCAAGAGAGGCGACACGAGTGAGGGGGAATCGGTGACCCTGAAGATACTGTTTGTTTCCTCTCCACCCAAGAAGAAAGTTGCCCCTGTTGCTAAGAAGAAAAGTCGCCCCTGTTGCTAAGAAAGATCACGCCCCTGCAAAGAAAGAAAGTCAAATCGCTCCCGCCGCTGTAGAAAGTCACACCGCCCCTCGCGGCCGTGTCTCTGCCCCTGCAGCAGCGGTCGAGAAGGACTCACAAATACCTTCTCCGATCGTCAAAAGGGAGGCGAGAAGCCAAGACGGCCCGCTCCTCTAAAAAGACACCAAGACACGGCCCCCGCCGCCCAAGACTCGAGAGGACACCGTCTCTCGAACGTAAATCCCTCCGGTACAAACTAGGAGACGAAGAAGAATCATCAAGTACTCCGAGCTTGAGAAACCATTTGAGTTAGCCACTCGTGGAGCAGATATCGAGAGGCTGGCTGGAGAAGTAGAGTCTCCGGATGTAATTGATGAAACAACCAAGTCTCAAGGCGATCACAGAGGCAACCGGAAGACACAATTTGTAGTCCTTTGGTGAAACACAAAAGAAGGCGATAAAGCGGATAGTGATGTGATGATCCTATCTCCACCTTACCCGGACATCCAAAATTGTCTACGTGAGTGGAGGAAATGGAAGTTGAGTAAATCAAGGGAACAGTTCCAACGGCTTTGAGTTTATAGAAGAAAGAAGAGGAACTGTTAAACTTCCTTGGACTAACCACTGTGCCCAAAGATGGATGAAGACAATCGCACGGAGACATCCTGCGAGATCTTCAAGGACAAGGAGAAAGAAAAGCTAGCGAGAGGAAGGCGAGGCACGTGAGAAGGCAAGCATCCGTCCCATCTCCGGCACTACGTAACACACACATCCTCTCCTTGATGTCTTCTCCGATGCGGTGATGAGGATCCAGGAGAATCCGCCGCCACGGAAGAGTTGCAAATGCAGCAAGCATTGCATGAATCCAGAATCCTTCACGAGCAAAGATCGATGGAGGGACTGTGAGAGAGTCCTCCGAACACGGTACTGAAATTGATCCAATGGGAGTGGTTGACAAATCGCCATCTTTATTCTTGCCACCACTTCGACTCACTCGGAAGAAGGCAATAAGGGACTTGGCGATGAAATTGGGATAGTGGGGACCCCGGTCGAGCCAACCCCTATTGAAGGTGTTTTACCACCGCCCCAACGGCTGAACATTCAATCGAAACAACCGGGAGTTTGGAGACGAGTGACCCCATTCCAAGTCACTCACCGGGTGCACCCCGAGGGGAAACTCCCTCCACTTTGCGGCAAGGTCGGAGGATCTTTGCAGATGACTCCACAACGAATCAAGGAGGCGAAGTAGAGAAAATACAAACACAAGAAGAAACGAAGAAGTTGCCATCAACGAAGCTCGCACGATTGAGACTGTCTCGGTGAGGTGTCAAGCGCTCTGAAGCTAATGACGCTGGCGATGCGATCGAGGCACGAGGAAGGAATGTACCCGGGAGTTAACACTGCAGGCGATGAAAGTGCAATCCATGGGGTTGAGACTCCAATGGATGCCACCATAGAAGACCCTAAGACAGTGACTTTGTCGAAAGGGAGGACCAAGGCCTCGCTGCAGATTGAGATTGCGGGAGGTAATGAAGGCCACGGGAGGTTGAGACTTCGGGGTAAAGAAGTCAAGTAGAGAACATCCCTCCGCTATCATCGACCCATCCGAGAAGGAGATAAGCGCACTTCATGATTCCCAGGATAATCCCGATGTAACCTTTCCGGGATCAAGAGGCGAAGAAGAAAGCCGAGTCATCCCCGTGTGAGATCCAAAAGACTCATTTGCGGATGTTCCAAGCACGAGCAAGTCGATCCCAAGACTACTCGTCAAACATTTAATTTTGATGATGAGCCACCACGAAATCTCATCATCGTCCGATGACGCCCGATAAGGCCGAGGACCGTCTACTCAATTGGAAAAATCGGCTTAGACCAACGAAGGCTGTTGAGACAGTGAGGCTCGGCAAAGTCGGGTCCACTTCACAACAAAACCCGGTGAACCGAGTCCACTGCGCGCAGCTCCTCAAGCGCAACAGGGGTCGATTCTGCAAAAAAAAAGAACTTCACGCGCAGCGCTCATCATCGAACAAATCCCGGTTGGCGGTGATGAATCCTTTATAGAATCTTTTCCTTTTTCCCTGGAGGTACCCGACCTCCATGAAGAGTCGAGAAGAACGAACGCGCACGCTACCATAGACCAGCTCCGTTTTCCATCAGGCACCATTGTTTCGGTGATTATGATTTTGACGTTGCATGGCCATCACCGTGCAATGGAAGAATCGCTAAAGTCCGCGAAATGTTCAAGGCATTATTCACGAGATTGAATGGATGGAGAGGCATCGGGCCTCTATGGACATGCGGATCGGACAACAAAGATGCCAATCTCTGCCGATTTAAGAGGCATACTTGATCCGGATCGGGGAATGGTGGCAACAAAGAAGAAACAATGCGTGTGGAACAAGTTAGATACTTCAGGACATTGTTCAACAAGTCTGGTATGGAGAGCTGAAAATGCCGATGCAAAACGGTGAGAGAACATATTGAGCACATGCATGAAGCTCACATTGCCGAGCTTAAGGCTGCTGCGTGAGCAAAACAAGAGTGATCTACAAAGCGTTTGGAAGAGACCATGAATACAAAATTCAGCCTTCTCATGGCCGAGATGAAGCGATTTCAAAGCAGAGTCCAACGCTACTCGATCCGACGTCTCGTGCATACTCTGCGGACTAGACTAAAAGAGAACTCTACCATCGCATGGCTAGACTTCCCGCTTGCAAGTCTGCTTTCCGGCGTTCCTCTCTCCTTTGATGATGCCAAAAAGGGGGAAGAGGAATACCTAAAGCGCTTGAGAAGGAGGAAGCGCTGGAAGGAAAGAAAGTCGGTGAGGAAGTGTTGAAACAAAAGAAAGGAAAGCTTGTTGAGGGGGAAGGATCGATGGATGTGACCTTGATGATTGCACAAACCCCCAAAAGGTCTTGTCACTGGTGACATTATCGGTAAACTCCTGTTATTTCCGCCACTCCAACACTCTGCTATATCTATGGTGAAAAGAGAAAAACAATTGAAGCGGGGATGAAGGAAGTGGAAGGAAGAATGGATGCCGGGTTATGAACATCTTGAAAGAACATGGAGGCATTCCAATAGGCGAGAGACACTTATGCCATTTCGGATGTCGGGACGAGCCACGATCAGTTGATGAATTTAAAACGCCGCATCGAAGGATACTTTGCAAAAATGTCTATGGCTCAAGCTTGGGACTTATCGGGAAAAGGGTCTCACGTTATGTGAAGAAGGCGACAGCAGGAGACTACGGCAATCACTCTGCTGGTCACTCCGCCGGTCACTGGAAAGAAGAAGACCCCAAGACAATACACGCCCGCAGGTAGAGGAAAAAGTAGTGGTGGAGGAAGAGGTTTGGACCAGGCCTCGCCCAAAAATATTGAATACGTAGATCCGGGGGAAAGAAAGGAGGGATCTCGGGTGGGCTTGACCAAGTAGCAAATTTGCAAGTGGCTAAAAGTAACGCGAGTATGCAAAAAGAATAGAAGAAGAAAACAAGAGGCAAAGTCGGCTATGGGAGGAAAGACAGGAAAGAATAAGAAGAGATGAAGGCGCCAGGAAGGCATAAAAAAAAAAGAAGGCGGTGACGATGAGAAAAAGAGAAGAAAGAAGAAGATCTTGAACAAGATAAAAGAAGGAGAACGAAAGAGATGAAGTGTTGCTGTCCACCCCTTCGTGTATTTTATAATGTAAATACATACAATGTAAGTCTTCAAATAAAGCTATAAATTCTTTATTTTTTTGTGTAGACAAATATGTGCTCGATACACCTTGTAACTTGATTGTGTAAAAGAACAAGAATGTTATGATCAATAAAAGGATTGATTAACGCGCATACATTCTATGTCAATACACTATCTCGTATGTATCTTTGCTATTTGCATTTTTGAATGGTTTAAGTTTTGGCATCATCAAAAAGGGGAAATTGTTAGGAAATTTATTGTGTAGATTTTGATGAATGCCATGTAAAACTTAGAATAGAAAGTTGGCACCCCAATTCTTGTTGTAAAATGCATTGTAATAAATAGAGTGGCCAAGTGAGTTAAAGTCGCCTACGCCCTAACATGCAAGAAGACAATCAAGACTAGAAGGAAGACTCATTGCGAGACACTGAGTATGGCAAAGAAGAGTAGACGGGAACTCTTGAAGAAGTAGCGAGATGCGGTGAGTGGAGTATCGTCAAGTCAACTCGAGAAAAGCCAAGTCTCAAATTGAAGTGACAGAAGAGTCACCCAATGATTGGAAGCGACTCTAAGTCACCGGGGAAAGCAAAGAAATGCAATCAAGTCGAGATAATCGAAAAGATCCGTTGCACAGAAATCAAGAGAATTACTTAAACAAGTAATATCTCCATACCACCTTTCTCGGAGTGCTCAGTCCCAGAAGCGTGCAAATGGAATGAACCAATGGGAAGCACTACACCGTGTCAGAACTCTGAAAAGGTGAAAGAACAATTCATACGAGGAAATGGCAATTCCAAGGACTGCAACAAGACAAGCCAACGACTGCAAGTGACTTTCAAAAATAAGCCAATCTCTTCAACGGGCAAATTTTTGAAAGATCACTATAAAAGGCTGAGGAGTTTGTTTGAGAATGTTTGATACAAGTGACAAGCGTCACAAGTCACAGACCTTAAATGAAGAGTTAAGGCTCAAAGTAGCTAACTAGGAAATCATGAGTTCATATGTAGGCTTTTTAGGCTAAGTAGGCTAAATAAAGATGACCTTAAATCATTTTCAAAAATTGCACACACACATGGCTTCAATGAAGATACCAAAGCAAGTTCTAGAGTTCTACCAATCATGAATGACACACTCAAGAAAAAAATAAGACTGCGTAAGATAAAAACAGTTAAAGGCACAAAAGCTCATAGGCTTATTTTTCGCAACATGCTAAAATACCCTATTTTCTTAACTAATGCCAAACAAATAAAAGTCATCTCCTCAACTATTCATCGCATTATTCACAAGAATATGTTATCTCATAAAATTAAATACTCATAGTAAAAATCATACGGAAGCTATGCTCTTTCGAAATAATTGATTAAAAATACACACAAAAGCAATTAAACGTGCTAAAGCGATATACATGCTAAAAAAATAAAAATCAATTAAAAAAATGAAAATTTTAAAAAAGTCAAAAAAATTTATGCAAATTTTAATGCTCTACATGCAATCCTAAATGCAATGCAAAATACAAAAGTACTAAATTACGCATTCTTGACAACCCCCCAAACTTAAAATATGCTTCGTCCCGAACACATGAGGAAAATTATCAAGAGTAAAGAGGAATGCGTAATAAGTACTTACATGAATCACTGTGATGGTGGAGGTGGAGGGTAGTGGCCTTGTGAAATATACCACTAATCTATACAAGACATCATCTCATACATGTATTGTTGCTGCTGGGTGATAGCATCGATCTTTGTAAATATTCGGCGTGATACTCATCAACATTTGCTGTCAACTGATAAGTATCATCTATCAACTTGCCCATATCGACTTTCACCCTTTCTAGCCTATCACTCATGCTAAATGGCCGGTTACTCCCTTGTCTAGAGGATTCTGGCGCATCCCTCATAGGCTCATCTTGCTCTTCTTGAGCAACACCCCCCTGTTCACCTCTCATTAACCAATTACCCCTATTTCTTATAAATGTAGCTTCTGGGTTAGGGAGCCTAACTTTTGTTCTATTCGCCTGATTTAGTCAGTAATTATTGTTTGATAAATGGTTTTATCATGATTTTGATGATGTTGTTTTTACACCAAAACAATGTTTTTAAAGGTTGTCCAAATACTCCTAAATGATTTAAAATGGTTTTAATATTTCCCGGAGTATTTCTTCAAGTTTATTTTCGACTAAATTGGACAACGCTTTTAATGATTTTATGTCAATGTGTTTTTACATCAAAACAATGTCCCTGAATGTTGTCCTAATACTCCCGACCGGTTTAAAATATTTTTACTATTTTTCGGAGTATTTCTTGGAGTTTATTTTCGATTAAAAATTGGACAACACATTTGTTTCGAGGCTCGATTTGGTCGCCTATAGGGCAACCCGTACCTGAGTTGAGTATTGAAACAAAAAACAGGACGGTTTGGGAAATAGGGAGGGTGACCGGTCAGCCCTAGGGGCAACCGGTAGGGGTGACCGGTCGACCAGCAGGCGGCCGGTCGACCCTGGGGCTTGGGCGGCCGACTGCAACGTACCCCTGAAGAAAAGACTCATCTTGTTTATCAAAATTGTTCCCTCCAACAGGTCACACATGGGCGGCCACCGGTCGCACCCCCTACGACCGGTCCCCCTGTGTAAATTTCGCAGAGAATTCAATTTCAACTTATCTCTGCGCGACCGATCGAACCCCTCTTTTAACAGCAAACTATCCATTGAGTTTGCAGACAACTTTTCCTTAATTTGAGGGGTTGATTTCTACATGACTCTTTTCTTCAATTGTCTTGGTATTTTTTTACAGAATTCTTGTCCCCAAGAGGAGCCTATCTTGTACAAGACATCTTCAATTGTTCTTACATTGTCTTATTTCTTGTTGTAATTTGCCTAGCTATTCACTTTCACATTCTTGAGGTCTAGGCTATTCTTGATTACACTTGCACTCTATTGTATTATCAATTATCGAGTTGTAATCTTGAATTTGTGGTAATTAAATCATTCAAACACAAGATATCCTTGTGAGTGTTCTTGTGGTAAGAACACACTTGGGTGAACTAGGTGTTAGGTGTAAGAAGATTGTGGTAATCTTCTTGTTGAGGTGTTGAAGAGTGTGGTGCTCTCCAAGGTGAAGATTGTGGTAATCTTCACAAGGTGCCGTTTGAAGATTGTGGTAATCTTCAAGAAGAGATTTGTGGTAATCTCAAAGGTGGTGTTGAAGAAGAGTGTGGTGCTCTTCAAGGTGTTGGTGTAAGATTTTGTTGTAATAATTTTGGTAATTATTAATAAAATCTTTTTCTTTTCGAAACCCATCCGGATATCTTTGGGGTGGTAGAGCACGTAGTCCCTAGGTGGGGTGAAGCTCTATAAATCGACGTGTGCTATTTACATTCCGCACCTTTGTTATTATCTTGGCGCATTTGTATTGAAAAAGAGGGCAAAATCGAAAAGATGGAGATAATCTATTCACCCCCCCTCTAGATTATCGTAGCCGCTTGGACTTACAATTATGCCCATCGAATTAAATCATTTTCATAGCCGATAAATCAGTCAAATCAATCAGTTTTGGCCCTGCGGCCTCTGCATACCCTTCAAATCTAACATTAAAGTATTCAGCAATAGGAGTAATCATCCCCCAATACATATTCCTCCCTTATCAGATTTTCTCAGTCTATCAAATTGTCAGGCTATCATAGCCACATCATTAGGCACAACTTCCGTCCCCGACGCCATACACCAAATAATGAATAACTCATCTACTCTCAAGGCCCCTTTGCTTTCCTCCCACGCAAAAATCGTTTCCGCTAATGCTCTTTGTACATAGCGGAATACAGGGTTTCGAATGCTAGGTGCCTTCGAAGTACCCGGCGTGTAGATTCATTTACCAGTTATTTCCCTCCAAAATCTATCCTTATCAAAATCTTCATGCTCCTATATCCTATAAGTCGGAGTTCTATATATTGCATTTAAATCATCAATTGACAACTCTCTCGGCTCATTCGCTAACCGAACCGAATCCCCATTAAATTCCATTTTCGAACTACTAATTTAAAACTACACAAGAACTCAAGTGTATAAATCGAATAAGTAGCCCAATGCCCATTTAATAATTCATGCCAATCCACCCGACCACACATAGCCCAATAATCTTCCAATAAACCCAAATTAACAAGAGTAGGTTCATCGAGATACCTTGTATTTATCCATATTCGAAAATAGAGTATCGCCCATCTAGCCTAGTGTGTTTCATTCGTCAAGATGACATTCGAGGCTTTTAAATCGCCACGTATTTCGGTTGTGGCTCAGTTCAGAACTCAGAAGTTAGTTCTCTTCTTCTTCGTGTTCTTTCTTGTTTCTCTTTCTCCCTCCGGGGTTTGTCGCGACGCCTCTTGGGTTTTCTCCCACAAAGCGCTAAGTTTTACGTCTTTAGCGGACTTGATTTCTAACATCGCCGTTGAACGTTGAAGCGTGTCGGTTGAAATCCTTGAACTCTCATATTCTATACCATCCATCAGACGAATGGCGTTGCACTATTTTCTCGGATTAAGTTCATTATCACTTGGGAATTTGCCCTTTTGATGTTAGCCTCCCCTGCGAAAGTAGCGATTTGGGCTACTTGTGTCTCGAAATATTTCAGTCTCGCATTCAACAAAAATAATGTTAGAAAGAAGCAATAAAAAAATATATTTACGAAAGAAGGAAAAATCGAAAAAATAAATTTATTTACAAAAACAAATTACAATTCACAAAAGGAAAAAAAATTAAAAATAAAAAAATCTACAAAATCGAAAAAATAAAAATAAAAAATATTTACAAAAAAATCGAAAAAAATTTACAAAAATTTTGCTTCAATTAAGATTGAACTACTTATTTCTATATCTACGTAGAACCTTTAAATCCCCGGCAACGGCGCCAAAAACTTGTTCGCCAAAAATATTTAGATCTCTATACTACAAGTGTACAGTGTAGTTTATAGGATAATGACAAGCAAGGTCGTATTCCTCTGAGATTAATTACGAAACACTTAGGCTATAATAACATCGTATTAAGCGGCCGAATATCAAGTTTTTATAAACATCGAAAATAAAAATAAAAAGAAATAAATTTTTGATCCCACAAGTATTTTCAACAAATACGAAAGCAACCCTAGGCACATAATCTCAACATGCTTCTTCAATATTAAATTCAATTAAAGTTTCAAAACCTATTCATGCGTTTCTATGGGTTCAATTCCTAAAATAGTTTATTCCCCTTCCCGAGTGACGCATAAACAGTAGATTAATAATAATTGAGGTCTCCCGATCCATCACAACAATTATTAACTCCCAAAAGATCTTTGAATTGAAATACTCCCAACAAACATAAGTAGTCTCCCGATACATTACCATGTTTATGTCTGAATTTGATTTTTGTCTTGCTATAACTCACCTCCCGGATTATGGACTAACAAGTATGACAGACAAATTATTGGCCAAATAATCGACAATTATGAATAAGCACTCGAATTCATAAAATAGAACACATGAATCAATTAAGAAAATAATTAATCAAGATTTAACATGAATCCACAGTTTTGATTATGCCCTAAGATCCGAAAGATTAGCCAAACATTGATAATGAATTCATAGACAAATTTAAAATCAATATTATGAAATCGTTTAAGCACAGACAAGAGATCTAAACTAAGAAAGAAAACCCCTTCTTGTCAGGATGGATCTTTCTTCCAAGCCTTCGAAGCTCTTGTGCTTCCGTAGATGCGAAAGGCCTTGTGGTGTTCTTAGAAACCTAGCCCTTCTCTCTCAGAAGACCTTTGATATTGTGTTCCTATGAAATTTGGTGTGTTGTATGGTGTATGGATGTTGTTATTTTCGTGCAGCCCTTGGGTCCCTTATATAGGTGCTTGAAGAGATCACATGTAGAGTTTGAATGGAAAAAGGACACAAAAATCCGCCATAGCAAGTCACACGGTCCGACCGTGTAGCTTCACACGGTCACTCCACACGGCCGTGTGGCTCTCACACGGTCCGGCCGTGCGGTTTTCTTTCGTCCCCTGTTTCTTCCCAACTTCACACAGACATGTCATCTTTGCGCGAGCAGGTCACTCGGTCCGGCTGTGTGACTAGTTTTTGTCTGGTTTCTTCATTTTTTCGATCTTCTCTTTGCACTCATCAATCCTATCCGAGCCTTCCAACTGATAATTCTTCAATTAAGCTCCGTTTCCTGTAAAAAGTTACAAGAATACTCAGTATCATGCCTTTCTAAGGAAACCAAGTAAAAACACACTAAATATACCTGCAAATGTATCAATTATATACCATTGTAAGCTCCTAAATACACGTATATTTTACAAGTATCAAAATCCCCCAAACTTAAAGCATTGCTCGTCCTCGAGCAAATTTAAGAAAAATAATATCAAGGGGTACAAAGAACACACAAGAACACTATAAACATTTAATCTCATTTGACTTTATATCCAAGTAAACCATGCAATTCATTATCAAGAAGTGATCATTCATAAGTTTGGTTGATTAATACTATCTCGGGTACTTGACATCACGACTCATAAGTAGTAGTGTATCACTCAACTCTCATAGTGTATGGTACGTGTTTACGCTCAAAATCAATTCAATGAATGTAGAACTACCATATGCTTGCAAATCGTCTGACATATTTACCACTTTTGTGTGCACAATTAAGAATCAAAAAGGACTTTCATTTGGTTGTAATGTAGGCTCTTTGGTAAGGGTAGGAAAATTTTGAATTAAGTAACTTGACTTGAGCAAATAAAATTTAAGCATACAGAATTTTCAGAATTTTTCTTTCTTCTTTGCTCGATTTTCTCTTCTTTCTTTTTTAGATATTTTTCTTTGTTTTTTGAGCTTCATTCTTCTTTCATTCACCTAGATATTGCTTATCCCTCATTCTTTTGCCAACTTTCTCTCTTTTTCATAATTTTCACCACATCTCCCCCAAACTTGTTCATTTTCTATAAGCTCAATAAATTTTAGAGATAAAAGATTTTTTTCAATTTTAAAGATGACGATGAGGTTCGTCCAGAATCCCCAGCATATCCAGAAATTTATGATAGGCTGCACGCATGGAGGGCTTGGAAGTTGAGTGTCAACCGAATCCAATTTTAAAGGCCCAATATGATCGATGAGGAGGAATACCTCCTAGGATTCTTGGACAACATCTCCTAGCAATTGTCTGGCACAGTCCTGTTGTAAGAAAAGAAAGATGCTGAGAGGACTAAGGCACTGGAAAAGGGAAGTCCACTGAAGCAGCTGAGTCCCACAGATGTCTATTTGGGGCTGCAACTATGGACATCCCTGATATCGAAACTAGTGGAAGCAACAGTGACATAGAGATCATTGATGCAGCTGATCCTGTGGAGAAGGCTCACCTGAAACAGGCAGTAAAAGAGGCCATAGTGATGCATGAGCAATCTTTGCTCAGGGGTCCTGGAGAATCTTCTAGCCAAAATTTCTCCAACCCCAGCCATTCTTGAAATGGTGAGGACAATCGCAGAAACAACCTCACCAGCTCACTCAGAAGGACTATCCGAGGAGGCTGGTGATGAAGTTAGAGATGAACTGCCCAGAAAGCTGAACACTCAAAGGAAACAGCCGAGTCTCAAGTGTCAGTTGACCCCACTGATCGTGATACATCGGTGAGCCAGTGAGGGGGAAACTAAACACACAACCAAAGGGTGGAAGAGGTCAGAGGAGACTTAAATAAAATGAAGTTAGGAGGCGAAGGTGAGACTCAAAAAGCACAAAGAGTGGGATTAATGACGCTTTGACGGTTGAGACTGTCTCAGCTGAGATTCCACCTACACTAAGGCCAACGACACTGTTCCAACAGCTGAGGCACATGATGGATAGAGGACCAAGGCAGTTGAAACTGTTGGTCATGAAAGTGCAATCCAAGAGGTTGAGACCTCGACGGATGCCAATGTCCAAGACCCAAATGCAGCTCAGTCTGCAGAAGGGAACATTGAAGGCCTTGCAGTGGTTGAGACTACTGCTAAGGTTGCTGAAGGGCCCCCAGGAGGTTGAGACTTCCATGGGTGTTGCACAAGAGAAAGGAAAATTGCCTGTTCCTACAATGCCAACATCAGAGTCTACTGATTTGGAAGAGATCGACACACTGCATGACTCCGATGATAATGTCAAGCTACTTGATGGGAAAAGTGAGCTCATGTAATCTTGTCACGTGGAAATGGTTTGTACGGCCTAGATAGATCAACACTACATGAAACCCACAAATTGTACATTGCAAGGTAATTCATTAATACGCATCGACTTCGCATATAAGTTTCTAGCGACCTCACAACCTAAACTAACTTAGGCATTGGAAGGTCTTACCTGAGGACTACCCCAATTAGTCTAATATACGTTGTATTTCAATTTCACTCGAACTAAAGTACCTCAATTTGTGTACTAGCAACCCAACCTCAATATATTTATTCTCACCCAAATCAAATTGTTGTGCAATCAAATGTGCTTAGTGTTTGAAAATCTTGTTCCTTTAATGTGATGCACTCCAAAAAATGACCAGATTTAGACGTGATTGAATGAAACCCTTGCATTTCTTAAATACCAAAAATTTTAATACTATCTCTTAAATAATATTCAATGAGATAATTATTTTTAACCACCCCAACTTTACCCCTTTTTACACTTCACATTTTGCACCCTGAACTATGAAAATAATTACACTTTGCACACTATGGACAATTTTGCCCCTAGGATTTTATTCTTTAATAACAATAGTTCTAGTTATCCCTCTAAACTCCAATTTGTGGCAAACTACTACATAATAATAAATTTATTGCATTATTCAATAAACATAAAATTTTAACTCCATAATCAATTTGTTTTTTGGATTTTTCGAGAAATAAGAACCCTTATTTTCTGTAACTTGTTTTGTTCGTGGCATTGTTACACCTACTTAGATCCAGTCTCTATTCAGAGGTTTTAAATGGATCATGTCAGGTTTCCAGCCTATAAACTCATCAAGACATACTTCTATCAAGATCTCATTTCAAGTATTTATCCGTATACAAATTGGGTCTTTAGACTGAAAATGAAAATAGTCCATTACGACCATATCAGGCCCAACATGTTTAGTAAAATTAATATATCCCTTAAAATTCATATATTTTTTGAAAAACAAAGACCGGGTAAGATGGCTCGCAACACCACCCGATTGGAAAATCAATGCCCCTAGACCGTTTGATGAGCAGTTCACCTTTGTTCAACTTCAACCAACAGGGAAGATGATCTATAAGTTATTCGACTCCTTCAGCAACTGCTCAGCACAAACTTGGTTCATTTCCTACTCCAGGCGTATAAAGTAATTCTTCAAAGGGATGAATTAATAGAACATTATGAACACATGTTGAACAAAAAGCCTTTATTTATTAAGAACTTATTGAAATATTTATTACATTAGTAATATCCTTTTGGGAGGAGAATACTTGTTTAGCCTCTCATATATGAGGCTTGCACTCGTGGATACATTAAACTTTAAAACTAAAACACTCAAAATATTACAAATTTTCTCTCAGAATTTATTATAAGAAAACTAAGGGAAATGTTCGATGTCCTCAGCTTCCTTCAACTCTCGCCTTTTATAGACTTGAATCCAGGACTTGAAAGGCGGACTCCAAATCTCTTTGATGTATATGACGTCACTTTGCTTATGTCATATCCTTCATTATTGCCTTGCTAGTTGTTTTTCTTTTCTTTCGCATGACTTAGCCCATGTGATGGTTGTCGGGGAATCTTTTAAAAATTTGGTTTGTGTGGTCCCCAAGGATAACGCGTCTTGTGGTGGGCCTTTGTCCTTTCAGTGCATGGTCTTGTCGGTCGAGTTTGGATCGAAATCCTTTCCCAAACTCGGGTTTTTTTGTTGAGCATGCTTGTGGATCCGGTCGATCCAACGGCCAATATGTGCCATGTTCTGAGAACTTTCGGTAAGTTTCTTTACTAATCGAGAATCTTGTTCTCCCGAGAGAATTCTTCTCTTTGTCTCGAAAAAGTTCCTCTACAAATCCTGTTGTTGATCCTGTCATGGAATTCAGGAGGAAAGATCCATTTGCTGAATTCTGAAAAAACTTGAATGGATATTTGACTTTGTCCATTTCAGTTAGACAAACCCAAAGTCCCCATGCTCGCCTTGTAGAAGCTTCGTCTTTGGAAATTTCTCCTACTAACAATGGTATTTCTTCCGGTGAAGCTACCTTAATGTATTTTAAAGCATTTCCATCCGATCGTCTGAGCTTGATGAAATGAAAAGCTTCATTAAAGCCTTTCTTTTCTTGGAGTTGTTAATTTTGCTGGAATGTTCATAAACAATCTGGCCAAATGTGGATTATTGGCCCAAATCTCGTAAACTGCTTCCCCAATCCATTTCGGTAATTTTGAAATTTCTGGGAATCCTGGTGATACAGTATATTTTGAAGCTAAAGCTCCAAAAGTATACCATTCTTGTACTTCATTCAGATGACTTCCTGGTTTCATCCAAACTCTGGGGTATTTGCCTGAGATATCAACCATTGTTTATTCTGGGTTAATACATCTTCTTGTAACCAATTTCTCCCATTGTCGTTCATAAACCTGCATTGGAGAAATCTTAATCTCGTTAGTTTGAACTATAGATTTGTCTGTCTGTGGCCTAAGATTCAACTCTCCCTCTTTTACCCCAGAGGTGCTGGGTTGACTTGAAGACTCGGGTTGTGACACCGGAGCTTCAACATTCGTTACAGCTTGTACACCCTCAAGGGATGCATCATCTGCAACACTTGTGATTATGGTATTTGAATCCATAACCTCCGGGTTAGAGCCCCGTTCTCTAACCCCCCCCCCCCCCTTTTTGCACCGTAGGAGATGCGGCCTGGAGGAGAGGCCCTTGCAGCTAAGAACAGTTGTCTTTGAGCGAACTGGCATGCTCGTATTTGACTAGAAACAGATTTCTGGTTAGCCTGTTGAAGTCGTCCAACAACTTCTGCATTGAGACATAACGTCCCAAAATTTCGTTCTAGACTCTCCAGATTTTTCTTGAGATGTCTTACTCGTTTAAGGACATCGTCAGCAACGCATCCTTCCATCTCGTGTCAAAAAATCTGCAAAAACATTTTCATGAGATTTTATAATGACAATATCATAATCATAATATTGACATTCAGCTTGCCATCTAAGTAATCTAGCCTTTTCTGGTTTTGATTCAATTTTGTTTTTCAGAAAAGCCCTGACACTTGAATTATCAATTTTTAAGATAAACTTTTCAGCCAGTAAAAATAAAGGCCATTTTTTGAAAGCCTTTCTAACTGCAAAGAATTCTTTTTCTTTGATATGCTATCAATTCGCCTCACTGTCTGTAAAAAGACCGCTTCAATATCTGCATGGCACTTCGTAGTTTGGTGTGGCTTTTGTAAGAGCTGCTGCCCACCAATAGTCACTGGCATCTGTATATAGAACCAGTTCATCTTCATCTTGGGGAATTGCAAGTTTTGGAAGCTTTTTGCAAACTTCTTTAAGTTGCTTTATTCCTTCTTGATGTTCATCTTCCCATTTAAATGTAGCATCTTTTTTAAGCAATGGGCTAAACATCTTTCTGTAATGTGCTAGATTGTTTATGAACATTCCAGCAAAATTAACAACTCCAAGAAAACTCTGAAACTGCTTCTTGTCTTTCAATGTATCTAGAAATCCTTGTATCTTTTCTACAATATGGCTTTGTAGAATGATTCCAGATTCATCGATTTCAATTCCGAGGTACCTTTAATACAGTTCACCAAATGTTCTTTGCTTGGTATATAGTATCTGTCGAACTCCAAAATGTTATTAATCCCTTTGTAATTAATAACAAGTCTTGGCTTTCCTCTTTTAATTTCTCCATGATTGCTGACTAAGAATCTTGGACTGTTGTATGGAGAAACTCCTGGTGAAATCAACTTAAGGTCAATATGTTCCTTAAGTATCTTCTGCATATCCTCACGATCCTCCTGGTTCATAAGGATTGGTTTGAATCTCACGAACTCGTACTCCTTCCCTAGTTTAACCTTTAAGGATGCTTTGAGCTCGTTCTTATCCCACCATGCCAAAGGATTTTCATTATAATTCCTTTGGATCGTTTTCTTGATATCCTCCAGTAATATTTGTTCTTCAAGGGTAACATCACTCTGTGGATTTTCCATTAGGCTCATCATCAATTGCGCAATAGCCTCGGAGGTACTCGTTCTTCTCATTGTATTACGAATGAATACAAGTCATTATCCCATCGTTTTATATCTTTTTGTTTTGAACCATATTGTCGAAAGGATAATAGGGCATCACCAAATCTTCTTTTATCCGCCAATTTTGGATTTCGAAGTTTAGCTTCATCACCACGCTTGCTGCGAAAATTAATAGGCATTTTTTCTGTAAAATACTTCCCATGATCTCACGGACAATAATCTTATGATCACATAATGTTGTGAAAATAAGTCTTCTTGTCTCATTCTCTGTGTAAATCTCTTAAATGTTTGTAGGAAATTGTTTCCTAGCAAAACATCTGCTCCTGTGTCATGGAAATAGATTGGTGGCTTCACTTTGTACCATGGGGTACCGCCCGCGCATCCGATCATGATTTCTGCTTTTTTTATTCCTCTGTTAAGAATAAGAATTCTTTTAGAGAAATCTCTTCCTGCAATAGTGGTAAATCTTCTCAATTTCTTTAGGAAAAACATCAAGTTTTGCAATACATATTCCGGCGCTTTGAATCAATATAGGTAGCGAAATACTCGGCCTTTTATTCAGCATATAGCATTCCAATAGAAATGTATATGGAGAATGGGCTAGTGGTCATCGATTACGTATCTTTTATCACCCATTTGTGAACTCCATTCCATCTTGTAATCTTTCCCAAGGTTTATGATCCTCAAGAAATTCAATACCCAAAGTATTAATTGTTCTCAGGATTTTCCCGCTATTCTGTGATAGTCGGCTCAATTTCACCCATCTTTAGGTTTCTTTGATACCTTCCAACTATAGGTTGTTGGAGATAATATAGAACATCACAAGGAAAAATATTATCCTTTTGAGTGATGTCCCATATTACTTCAACTTCTCTCCATCTTTCTGGACATTTCAGCTCTCCTTGTGTCTTGAAAACATACGGGATCTGAATGGCGTACTCGGTCTCTTTTCTTACCAACGACTACTGCTTATCATTCTGTCTTGTTGGAAAGACATCCTTCTTGGCTCAACTCTGAGACTTCTACTTTTGTTGAAGACTGGTTGATCTTGAATTGTCGTATCAATCTCCTTTATAGTTGAAGACTCAATGGTTTCTGGTAGAACCACCCTAGCAAAGTCCTCAAAGATTCTTGAGACTTCAATAAATTCTTTTATCAAGAATACCTCAAAATGATGTGTATTCGAGAGAGCATAGGAAATCTTGTATGTGATCGAGTAAGGTCTATTACCTTTTTCATCAATTCGACTATTTTGAAATCTTGATGAAGGGTTAGGACTCTATTGAAATCTCGATCTCCCATATTGTATGCAATTCTAGGGTAGACATTAAATGCTAATTTTCCTGGATACAAATTTCATGTAACTGCCCCAAGGCATGAATCCTTGAGGTTTGAGATTCGCTTGTCAAAAATAGCAAGATTGAGTGGCGAATCTATTCCTTCTTTAAATGTTGCTTTAATAATGACTCTTATGTCTCCGATGTGAATCCATGAGAGTATATTTGCAACTTCTCTTTTAACTCTGCTTTTGATCTCCTGGATTTCTCTAATAGGGACCAACTGCATCTCGATCAGGTTACCAGTATACTCCATTGGAATGGCAAATTCTCTGGTTGTTACCCTATGGATAATTTGGTGTTTTCTATTACGAAACCCAATCTTATCCATTTGCCTTTTCCATTGCTCCAAATGTAAAACCATCATAAATTTGAAGCTTTGGATCTTCCTTCATAATTCTCATAAGAGTTTTATGAGAAAGCGTCGTGTGAGAGAGGAATCCCGACATATCCTCCCGACCGTTTCTTTGAAGAATTTCTTCTTCACTCGATCCGAGCTAGATTCACTTCCATCGTCAAAATATATCTTTTCTTCATAGATACTTTCATACGAGGGTATATCCTCAAATTGATACACTGTATATAAGATCTTGATAGTAGACAACTTCCTCAATTTTACGGTGTAGCTTCGAACTGTCTCGAATCCTCGTTTTTGATTGTCCTGGGCAATCGGTTGAGATATGCCCTCTTGCTCCACATGTCCAGCCAATTACAATTTTGAAACTTTCATTGGCTCACGGTATGAGCTACTTTGAAAGTTCTTCTTCCTTGGGTTCTCGCTGGTACTTGCTTGATTTGAACCGATGATGAGGCTCTACTCTCGCTTGGTCTTTGGTCTTTGCCCCGATTTCTAACCGGGCTTTTTGTTTTGACAGAACCTTCTAGGTCTCCATGAAGACCTACTTCTTTTGCTGTTGCTTCCCCGGCGGTATGGATGGCTTCTCTCCTTCTTCTTCTTATGCCGCCGTGGTTGACTTCCCACAACTGTTGGGATATCATTGTCTACGCAACATAGAGGAACTGCTTTGTTAATTCTTCGTAATCTCTTGTAATTCCGGTATAGTGCTGCCTGATAGCACCATTCAGATAGCTTGGATTTTAGGAAAGACATTCTTCTAGCCATTGTATCTAAATCAGCTGCATCCTTGTATTCCCTGATAAACATTTCTCTCCAGGGACTCAGAATTTTTGCAAAGAATAGCTGTGAAGCTTCTTTATCTCCAATCTTGGATTTCCACCGATACTCGGTGAACAACTTGATATATTCGTTAATATGACAAATATCATGCAACTCAAGGCTGTAGAGGGCTTGTTTATATCTTTTTCTTTTTTCTTCTTCTAATCCCTCAAAGTAGCCTGTGCCGAAAAAATGGATTTTAAATAATTTTGCCATATCATCGACAATCCCTTTTAATGATTCTCGATTGTGACGCGCTTTTCATATTTGCTTTGGTCATATCCCATGCAATTCTTACAGATCCTTTCGGACTCATTTCTAGAAGTAAAATGAATCCTTCTTTCGTAAGATCGAAATTTTCTTTGCAATCTTCATAGCCGATGCCCATTCATCAATAAGGACTTCTCGATTTTGAAATCGGGATATCCGATTTAGCATCAACCCATATGGATGTATCGGATTGAGATGCGATCTTCCATACGACGTATGATAAACATTTGGCCTTCTAGGAGGTAGTCGAGTTCTGTGAGAGGTGGTTGAGCTCCTATTCCGAAAGTGGTTCACTTCCGCGTGGTGAAATCTCCAACATGATACATTCTTTCATCACGGATTCCATGATTTGAACCCGCACTTTTCGTGACGTTGGGAGTTCTTTTGGTGGCGGTGGTGGAATTGGTCTACCTTGTGGGTCATAGGTAACCAAAGCTGATCCATCTCCCGCGTTCATCTTTAAATCTACAATACCTAATCCCGCGAAGGATTCTGCCAGGTCATGTAGATCTTTAAGATATATCTTTTCCATATCTATCCTTTTAATTTATAATGGATTTTCCTTTGATGATAGCAATGAGCTTTTCATCGTTCGTCATTTTTCGTACCACCGGTTGGTTTCCCCTTTTGGTGTAGATAAGTCTTGTCCCGAAATCGTCACGCTTCTTTCCTACGGAAGAACTCGGTCTGTCCTCCAAGCTCTTTACTCGTTTCTGAATATCATGAAGGATTTCAAGAGTTTCCTTCTGATATTTCACCATCGTCTCCATCTGATTTTGGATCTGATGAACTTGTCTTGGCATATGAATATGGCGGTTGCCATAATCGCACCGCCGTCTTACGGACTTCTCTAATATCTTTTGAGATCTTAGATGTGTCCGGAAGTATCTCGTTCCATAATGGTACTCCATCAGGAATCATGATTCCGATGAGCATTCTCATGGACTGCTTCCTGACGATTCATTAGATCGACATATAATATCTGGTTTACTGTAAAGAAACTCATATAATATGTCGCTTGTCTTTTTTGATGTTTCAAGGTTTCCCTGTCGGCTCCGCGTGACGTTCTTTTTCATCATATTGGTTGTTCTAATATGCTATCTTGTCTTGGTGATCTTGTGCATACATCGTCAAAATTTGACAATATGTCCTGTAAGGTGTACATCTTGGATAATTGTCCAGATCCATATTCTCGGAGAAATTCTCCTCACCAATTGTTAATTACATAAATATATTAAATATAACTAAAAGTTCTCAATAAACCTAGGCTCTGATACTATTTTCGAGGATCGCAAGACCTTGAGGAGTAAATGTAGAAAATGCGATAAAATTTATCATATAGGTTGCAAAGTGCAACAACTTTAAAGTTCCAGGGTAAAGCGCAAAACCAAACTTTCATAAAACCAGGGGTAAATTTGGAAATTTAACCAAAGTGCAAAATTTTGTAAAGTTGAGGTTGCAAATTATAACGTTTCAAAGTTTGGATTGCAAAGTGTAAAAACCTGAATAGTTTGGGGTGTTAACAATCTTTATCCCATATTCAATTTACATTGTCAACTGAAATATTATATAATATACTGATATCCTCATTTACGCATCAATTTTATCTAATCGGATAGCATGAAACATCTCGATAATTAAATAAATAAAATGAAACTTCGTTTGAGTTCCAAATATAAGCTTCATTTGAGTTCCATATATAGCACACAAGAATAGCAAACGAAAGAAACATGCATTTTTTTTAGAGGTGGTCTTATGTGAGACGGTCTCATGTACTTGTTGGAATTTGGTCTTGAGAAATGGATGTTGACCCAATTTTGACCAAATAATTGAATGGTTTCCATTAGTGAAAAATGGAATTAAATTATTTGTAAAAATTCTACTAAGAGAATAGATGAGAATAGCATTTGGAATTTTCTCAAAACCGATTCCGGTTGAATGAGAAATTAATGTTAGAAGTTAGCCACTTAATACAAATAAATGGTATGAAAAATGGAAAATGTGGGGAAGGAGAAATGTTCCATCCCACATAGGAAAAGGATGATATATCCCAAATTGGACATATGGATTTGGGCCCTTGGGGGCACCTAAGTTTTTAAAGGGTGAGGACTACATGCTTGTGGGTTTGGTACAAAAGCACACACGCGCTGCAGCGCGCCCCCGCCCGCCCCGCTCGGCCAGGTTCGGCCAGGCCCGGCCGGACCGAGGGACGGGCCTGGGATTGGGCTTGGGCTTGGACTTGGGCTTCAAGGCCCTTATTCTTTTTGGACCAAAAACCTTTAAAATAAATGTTTAATTAATTTTTGTAATTAATTAAACTGATTTAATTAATTTTTTGTACGTAATTAATTAAATGGCTTTCTACCTGGGAAGAGGTTCGGACCCACGCATGGGCGGACGCACGGCCCGTGCATCGAGTCGTGCTACCTGCCTAACTTTTGCGAACCAGCGCACGGGCTGGCGCATGGCCCGTGGGTCGGGGTCGTGCGCCCTGCCGAACCTTCACTCACTAGCACACGGGCAGGCGCACGGCCCATGCGTCAGGTCGTGCGCCTCTGAACAGATGCGTCTGTTAGTAAAAAAGTGTGTCTTTTCGAGCCAAAAGACGCGATTTTCCGTACGGGCACTTGCTTGCCTATATTATAGAAGCCCCTGCAGATGAATATGGACACGAAAATCTTAAGATAATAACCGGTAATTTTGCATAATCGAGCATATTGACATTCTTCCCCCTTCAAAAGCTTGAAAGTCAGAAACACTTCTTGTTCGCTGTGATTCAGGTTCTTTTTGCAAGTGCTGCTAAACCGGAACTGTAAGTCGTTGTATCTTAGAGACGAACACCGGAACCGTAAGCACTTTGTATACGGGGCGTATTTCATCTTGCGGAGACTTAATCTAATTCAGGCCTCGACTTTAGCCTATACACTTAGCCATTTTCCTAAACAGAAACCTAACACCATGTTTTACCAAAAAATCGCAAGACGAAATATTCTGTTTCTGTTGAAGACGATGGCATCATCTTTGATCTCTTTCACACTCATGGTTGTTGCTCCCGCTCACGGCGAAAAACCGCCCAAGTTCTCCGACACCGACTTCAAATGTTGGCAACAGAAGATGCTGTTTTACTTGACGACCTTGGGGTTGTCACGTTTTTTGAAGGACGACCCCCCTCGCTCCGTAGGCGATGAAGAAATTGACAACAACCGAAGAATCGCTGTGGATGCTTGGCATAACAACAATTTTCTGTGTCGCAACTATGTGTTGATCGGGCTAGACGACACCCTCTACAATGTCTATAGCACGTTCAAGACGTCCAAGGAATTGTGGGATTCATTAGAGAAGAAGTACAAGACGGAAGATGCCGGCACAAAGAAATTTGTTGTCGGCAAATTTCTGGAGTATAAGATGGTTGACACTAAGACGGTGATCAGCCAAGTTTAGGAGATTCAAATCATACTTCATGGCTTAGTGTCTGAAGGGATGATTTTGAATGAAATTCTTTCTAGTGGCTGCAATAATCGAGAAATTGCCGCCATTGTGGAAGGACTTCAAAAATTACCTCAAGCACAAGCGTAAAGAGATGGGGCTTGAGGATCTGATTGTTCAGCTTCGCATCGAAGAAGACAACCGAAAATCAGATGTGAAATCCAGTAAGTCTGGAATGGAGGCTAAGGCCAATCTTGCTGAATCGAGCACTAGCAAGAAACGCAAGCACTCCGGGAAGGAAAAAAGAAAGGCCAAAAAGTTCAAGTGTAATTGCTACAACTGTGGCAAACCAAACCACATGGCGAAGGATTGCCGATACCCGAAAAAAGGCAATCAAGGTGGAAACCAACAAGCCGATGTGACGGAGGACAAGTCGGTTCCAATCGACATGTCGGAGCTCGATCTCACATTGTTGTGTTTGAAGCCAATATGGTAGATAACCCAAGGGAGTGGTGGATAGATACCGGGGCTACTCATCACATTTGTGCCGACAAGGAGATGTTCTCCTCCTACACTCCGATAAATGGAAGAAAGCTTTTCATGGGGAATTCTTCGACCTCCAATATCATTGGGCTTGGGAAAGTGGTGCTCAAGATGACTTCCGGAAAGGAGCTTACGCTTGTAGATGTGCTGCATGTCCCGGACATCCGCAAGAATTTGGTTTCTGGTCCTTTGCTTAGTAAGGTCGGGTTTAGACTAGTGTTTGAGTCCGACAAGTTTGTAATGACCAAGAATGGTCAGTTTCTATGTAAAGGTTACCTTGATAAGGGCCTGTTTAAAATGATGTAATGTTTGTTTTCCGCCAAGAGGCGAAGAATAAAAACGTTACTTCTGTTTACTTGTTAGATTATTCTAATTTATGGCATGATAGATTAGGACACGTAAACTTCAACACAATTAAAAGGTTAGTGAATCTGGAATTAATACCTACGTTTAAAACTGATTCACAAGAGAAATGCGAAATTTGTGTTGAAGCAAAATTGGCCAAAGCACCGTTTCATCCGGTAACGAGAAGTACCAAACCACTCGAGTTAATTCATACAGATGTGTGTGATTTAAAACTTGTGCAAACTCGAGGTGGAAAAAAGTACTTCATAATGTTTATAGACGATTGCACAAGATATTGTTATGTATATCATTTGAAAAGCAAAGATGAAGCTTTAGTAGCTTTTAAAACTTATAAGAATGAAGTTGAAAATCAGCTTAATTTGAAAATTAAGATGATTCAAAGTGATAGAGGCGGAGAGTATGTTGCTCCGTTTGAAGAATATTACTCGGAAGTGGGTATAATTCATCAACGACTGCACCTTACTCACCTCAATCAAATGGTGTTGCAGAACGCAAAAATCATACTCTTAAGGAGATGATAAATGCGATGTTGTTAAGTTCGCATACCCCAAAACTTGTGAGGGAAGCCATACTCGCAAACTACATTCTTAATAAGATCCCACACAAAGGTAAAAACGAAACTCCATATGAGTTATGGAAGGGACGTAAACCGTCATATAAATATCTCAAAGTATGGGGGTGTTTGGCTAAAGTCAAAATACCTAAGCCGAAACAAGTTAGAATTGGTCTAAAGATGATCGATTGTGCTTTCATTGGATATGCTATCAATAGTAGTGCATATCGCTTTTTAGTGCACAAGTCAGCTATTCCTGATATAAATGAAGGTATGATCATTGAATCAAGGAATGATGTATTCTTCAATAATATCTTTCCGAACAAAGAATAGAAAGAAGAAAGTTCGAGTAAACGGACTTATGATACTGCAAGGTTACCTCAAAGTGATGATGAAGAGGAACCAAGACGCAGTAAAAGGAAAAAAGTAACTAAGTCTTTTGGTCCTGATTTTCTGACTTATATGCTAGAAAACGAACCCCGAACTATTCAAGAAGCATTGTCTAGTCCAGAAGCTCATCTCTAGAAAGAAGCTATCAATAATGAGATAGATTTCATCATGCAAAATCATACTTGGGAGTTGGTTGATCTCCCACCGGGTTGCAAACCTTTGGGATGCAAGTGGATCCTTAAAAGGAAGTATAAAGCAGATGGATCTATCGACAAGTATAAAGCCCGATTGGTAGCTAAAGGGTTTAGACAAAAGGAGGGATATGACTTCTTCGATACATATTCTCCTGTCACAAGGATTACCTCCATTCGAGTTCTCATTGCTATTGCATCTTTGCATAACCTTGAGATACATCAAATGGACGTTAAGACTGTCTTTTTGAATGGTGAGCTTGAAGAGGAGATTTATATGGAACAACCCGAGGGGTACATTGCACTCGGTCAAGAGCGAATGGTGTGTAAACTTGTTAAGTCACTTTATGGACTAAAACAAGCACCTAAGCAATGGCACGAAAAGTTTGACTCGACTATGAAGTCAAACAGTTTCAAGATCAATGAATGTGACAAGTGTGTCTACATTAAAGGTACTACAAATGATTACGTCATAGTATGCCTTTATATGGATGATATGTTGATTATGGGTAGTAGTCATGATTTAATCATGAATACTAAGAACATGTTGAAGAAGAACTTTAACATGAAGGATATGGGATTATCTGATGTTATATTAGGGATTAAAATCTCAGGACTTGAGATGGAATTGTCTTGTCACGAGTCCCATTATGTCGAAAGCATACTTAGAAGGTTTAATGCTTTTGATAGTTCTTGGCTAAGACACTGTAGATTTAAGTCTACACTTGGCCAAGAATAGAGGCGAACAAGTTTTCTTTTGGAATATGCAAGGGTGATTGGCGTTTGATGTACATAACGAATTGTACACGTCCGGACATTGCATATTGGTGAGTAAACTAAGTAGGTTCACAAGTAACCGAGCACGGATGACTAGAAAGTCGTGACGAGGGTACTTAGATATTTAAAGTATACCATGAACTATGGAATACTTTATACGAGATATCCGGTGAGTATTAGAAGGATCTTTGTGATGCCAATTGGATATCGGACACAAAAGACTCCAAGTCCACAAGTGGATTTATTTTCACAATAGGTGGAGGAGCGGTGTCGTGGAAGTCTTCTAACAGAACCGTGCATGGCTCGATCCACTATGGAATCGAGTTCATTGCTTTAGATAAAGCTGGAGAAGAGGCAGAATGGCTTAGAAACTTCTTAGAGGATATTCCTTGTTGAAATAAGCATGTGCCTGTTGTTATGATACATTGTGATAGTCAATCAGCAATTGGAAGGGCACAAAGTAGTATGTATAATGGTAAGTCTAGGCATATACGTTGGAGACACAATACCATTAGACAGTTGATCTCGAATGGGGTTATTTTGGTTGACTACGTGAAGTCAAAGGAAAACCTTGCGGATCCGCTTACGAAAGGCATAAATCGAGATCAACTCTATAAACTGTTAAGGGGAATGGGTTTAAAATCCACAACTTAAAGAATGTTCATAGCGGTAACCCAACCTTATGAATTGGAGATCCCAAGACCTTGGTTCAATGGGACAACTAAGTTATGATGTTCAGCTGAACACTTGGAAAATGTGTTAGCTCATTCTCGATACATCCAAGTGAATGTAAAACCTACTGAATGTGGTGAGGTTAAGTTTAAGACTTTTAATGATTCCTATACCGAAAGGTGGAGTATGGCAGGATACTCTTCAATAGGAGATCACCTATATAAGTGAGAAGTAATGGCCGCTTCAAAAGAAACACTTATGAATCTAAGATATGGTCCGGGCAGAAATGGACACAACTAGAGAATAACAAGTGTTAGAGTTGTTATTGTGTAAAATCTTTGTTGTCTTGGTTTTACATAAGCGGTGAGTAGTTCAAGATATCGCGTCACTAAGCGGCCAAAGAACAAGAACTGATAGTATTTTACTAAGGAAGGTTCAAAGCCACAAGCTACCTATCGATGCAATAACGATTCACCGAGACTTTCAAGCGAACCGCATTCACACATGCATTAATTTCATTCATGTGAGGGATTGTTGGAATTTGGTCTTGAGAAATGAGTGTTGACCCAATTTTGACCAAATAATTAAGTAGTTTCCATTAGTGAAAAATGGAATTAAATTATTTGTAAAAATTCTACTAAGAGAGTAGATGAGAATAGCATTTGGAATTTCTCAAAACCGATTCAGGGTGAATGAGAAATTAATGCTAGAAGTTAGCCACTTAATACAAATAAATGGTATGGAAAATGAAAAATGTGGGGAAGGAGAAATGCTCCATCTTTCATAGGAAAATGATGAAAAGTTTGCACACTTTATATATCCCAAGTTGGACATATGGGTTTGGGCCCTTGGGGGCACCCAAATTTTTAAAGGGGTGAGGACCTACATGCTTGTGGGTTTGGTTCAAAGCACACACGCGCGCGCGCTGCCGCCGCCGGCCCGCCCGCCCGGCTTGGGCTTGGGCTTGGGCTTCAAGGCCCTTATTCTTTTTGGACCAAAAACCTTTAAAATAAATATTTAAATAATTTTTGTAATTAATTAAACTGATTTAATTAATTTTTTGTAATTAATTAAATGGCTTTCAACATGGGAAGAGGTTCGGACCCGCGCACGGGCGAACCCATGGCCCGTGCGTCGGGTCGTGCTACCTGCCGAACTTTTGCGAACCAGCACACGGGCTAGCGCACGGCCCGTGCGTTGGGGTCGTGCGCCTTGCCGAACCTTCGCGCACTAGCGCACGGGTAGGCGCACGGCCCGTGCATCGGGTCGTGCGCCCTGAACAGGTGCGTCTGTCAGTGCAAAATGTATCTTTTTAAGCCAAAAGACGCGATTTTCCGTACGGGCACTTGCTTGCCTATATTATAGAAGACTCTGCAGATGAATATGGACACGAAAATCTTAAGATAATAACCAAGGTCATTTTGCATAATCGAGCATATTGACATTCTTCCCCCTTCAAAAGCTTGAAAGTCACAAACACTTCTTGTTCATTTGTGATTCCATTTTTTTTTTTTGCAAGTCTTTGCTAAACCGAATCGTAAGTCGTTGTATCTTAGAGACGAACGCCGGAACCGTAAGTACTTTGTATACGGGGCATATTTCGTCTTGCGGAGACTGAATCTAATTCAGGCCTCGACTTTAGCCTATACACTATACACTTAGCCATTTTCCTAAACAGAAACCTAACACCATATTTTACCAAACAGTACTTAGATTAATGAGACAAATCCTACAAAGCACCAAAACATGGGTCTTTTATATAGATTTGAGTTTGAGTTGGAATTCTAGTTAAGTGTAAGATCCGTCTTATGAACAATGCCCATGAGACCGTCTCATACAAGTTTTTGTTTTTTTTAAGGGCACAAAATAAACATCTAAGAGACTAAGTGACGAAATTTTTGTACAAAATAATTTTCTATCACATTTCATTATTTTCTATAATTTTTTGATTATTAATTTGTGTATTTTTTAAGGCATTATTAATTTATGTATTGAATGAATTATTACTTGATATGTTTAATTTAATTATTAAATCATCACTTCTTATAAAAAGAAAAAGAAATCTATATATATATAATAGCAGAAGTCCGGAAAAAAAAAATTCCCGCTCTTTCTGCATATTATATTAGGTAAGAATTCTAAACATTATATATGGTAATTATTATAAATTATAAACGGTAATTCTTATAAATTATAAATGGTAATTATTATATATTCTTATTTTAGGAATGTATTATAAGATGACAATTGCAATATAATTAAAGATAATTACATTATAAGACGTATATATATGGTAATTTTTTTCCACTATAATTATATGAACTAAAGCTAAACAACTAAACGTCAGTTCTTCTTTTCTTTTATATATCTTCATCACTTTTATTTGTTTCAAAACATATCTTCATCACTTTTATTTTTCTTCTACATATCTTCATCATTTTTCTCATATTGTTGATCTTAAATTCGAAGCCTAAACAATAAATATGGCTTCATCTTCACGTTCTCCTCTATATCCGTTTTCATCAAGTGTCCCACCAACACCGCCAGTATTGAACTCGAATACTGCAATAAGGAAGAGTTTTTATATACACTATATTGTGGATTTGTACGGAAAAGAATTGGTGAATTTCTTTTTTTATTATTATTTTTGATAGTTTTTTTGTATTTTTTTAAATTTTTTTTTGTATGATTTGTTTGTTTTTTATTATTCTTCATGCTAACATATTTTTTGTTACATTCATTGTATTTTACGTAATTATTGTTTGCTTCTTATAGATGTTCAGATATTGTTTTTATTCCTTATATTGTATTATTTTTTATATACACTATATTTTTTTATTTTTTGTTAAATTTGTTGTATTTTTTTTATACCACTTAATTTAAATATACGTTTAGATATTGTTTTTAAAAAGTTTGCTCTGATACCACTTCTGAAAAAATAAGGTTTTCTTCGGTCCAAATGTCAATGTAAAACTCCAAGTAGCAAAAGATGGAAAATCTTGAGAGCAACAATTTTTTTCATTAGGATAACTAACAAAATAATTTTTTTGGGTTATGGAATACAAGTTCTCTAATCTGTTCAATGAAGTTACATGTATTGAAACACTAAAGGTGGAATACCAGTCCGCGTGTTAATGATAAAAGGATCGTTGAGCTCACATGCTTTATTAGAGACTACAAACTCTAATTTTTTTTCCTCGATTTCTTGAATTTGCGCCATCATGCCTTAACTTCTATTGAGTGATGTAACCTCTCCCAACATATTCTCTTTGATAAAATGTGATGGACTTTTATATTCAAATAGTTATATTTTATTTTTACTATTTTATCACAGGGCTCTGAACTTAACTCTAGAGCCATTCATTCTGAATCAGTTGGTGATAAAATATTAATTATATATATTTTTGATAGGATTTTAAGACATTTCTTTTCTTTTATTTGAAATTTTTATAGATACCAAATTAATGACATACTTTAATAGGATCATCTTAATTTATCCGATGAAGAAGTTTCTTCTCCAAACAAATGCAAACTACAGAATGTGGACCTTTTTTGGATCTTGATGGTGGCACTAATGTTAAAAGAAAGCTTGAGGCAGAATTCTCCAGTACCGGCTCTTTGAAGAAAACTAAGGCATTTATCAAGAAGGAAAAAGATTAGAATTATATATGATTGATATTTTTTAACTACTTCTAGACTTTTTTATGTTTGAATATTTTTGATGTCACTTTTTTATGGAGTGTTTCTATGAACAATATATTATTATTAATGAAATTTTTGTTTCTTATATCATGATCTGGAACAAATATCTGAATATTTGTTTTGTATTGGTTCAATTGCAATTAGTATAATTTTGTTAAATTAGTATTCTTGATTACATTTGTATTTGAATTATACTTTTATTGTATGTTCATTACAAATATAAATGATATTATAATTTTTTAATAAAAAGTCTTATAGCTTTTTGATAGTAAAAAGTCTTATATCTTGCATTTACATACTAATGTGTCGATTAATGATAATTCGTCGATAAGTTTATGCATAGATGTCGAAATTCTCTGAAATATTGGGTTGTTATATTATATGTTACCACTAAGTTGATCTTGTCCCCCATTTTTTCGGCAAAAAAATAATAATAAGAAAAAAAAGAAACAAATCAAAAAAAAATATAAGACTTTTTTCCCCATTATAATTATACCAAAAATTACCAAATAATAGGATTTTTGCAACAATTAATTATTATTATAAATGGTATTTTACTTATTATTATACTAAAAGTTACCAAATGTTAGGACTTTGTAATAATTGTTACCAAAAGTTTACAAAGAAAGGATTTTATATTCACAATTTTATATTAGGAATATAATTGTTTAGTATGGTAATTTTTTTTTAGAAATAATTCCTATCATTTTATTAGGAATATAATTGTGAATATATTAGAAATAAATTTTATATTCACAATTTTATATTAGAAATAAAGTTACCAAATGATAGGAATTGTTTTCCCCGATAAAGTTACCAAATGATAGTATGGTGTTATCAAAGATTTCTACGCATCGATTTATATTCACAATTTTATATTAGAAATAATTCCTATCATTTTATATAAATTGTAAATATAATTGTTTAGTATGGTAAATTTATATTAGGAATAAAGTTACCAAAAGTTATCAAATGAAAATAAATATAATTGTTTAGAAAGAAAGATATGTTATCGATGTTGCATTTATTATTGCAAATCAAGAATCTATAATTCAAAGTATACAAAAAGATATGTTACTCATAATAATATATATGCATCATTATCAATATTCCTATCATTTTAGACAACTATAAATTAGAATTTTAAAAAAGTCATCATCATTACAAAGATGCATTATCGTCATAAGATTTTAAAAAAATGATATCAGTGATATCAAAGACTATCTATTATTATAAGATATATCTATAGTAGTTAACGTATATATATATATATATATAAATATATCTATAGTAGTTAACATATATCATTTTTTAAAACTATATATAATCTTCCATATTTATGTTTAAAAGAAACATAATAGTGAACACATATAGCTTTGATTTTTATCCACTAATATAATTGGTTATTGACTTTTATTGTATTCCTAAATTATGTATGAGTATAAATTAGAAAAATATTATAAATAATATTAAATTAGGAAAATATTATATAAAAATTTGGATTCCGAAACAAAAAAATATCCAATCTTTTTAATTCTTATATTCGGTGATATTTTAGATTAGGAAAATATTGTAAATGGTATGTAAATCGGGGTCATTTCAAACGTTCCTTATTACTCAATACGGAAAGTTAAAATGGACGAATTATATTCCACGAAATATTTATGATAATATTTATGTATCTTTTACCATTGAATTTTATGTTTCAATTGTACGTTGACTTCTTTCTATTGAATTCAATTGATCAAGTTATAAGTACTAATTATTTTTTATCTTAACTGCTCAAAGCATAATTATTTCTTTAATCTATAAACTTTGCATCGGGTTTTACAATCTCTTTTGATTGATTAATAATCCATTGTTGGTCAGAATGCCAAAACTCATGGGGTCTACAATTATTGGAAATAAACGACATAGAACAAACATAAAGAGCAATGGTACGATTTCTATTTTTTTTTTCAGTAATATCATTTGAAAGTTCATAAATTTATATAGTTGTTACTATTGTTTAATATAATTTTTTTTCAAATAGTTGTTTAATATAATTAGTTTATCAAAATGAGTTGCATGTATTTATTACCGTAAAAAGTCATAAACTCTTTATGGGTGAATGAATCAAAATTAAAAACAAGGACATATTGATAAAGGATCAATCTAAAATATTACCAATTTAACTAAAATCCGACGTCTGGAGCTACGACTACCTGCTTCTCGAGTTTCTGACCTAGAGGATCCCCGCACATTCCGCGCCGCCGGGGATCAACTTTTGTAGATCTCTGCGAGTTGGTCCACCACGCCGTGAGAGAAGAGTGGATGGATTCGATTCGGAAATCGCGGTGGTTAGAGGCGCGAACAAGTTGATGACGAGGCTGATGAGATAATGATGGAATGCTCAACAGAAAAGTCGCCGGAGAAGCGGCCATGGTTGTTATTGGAGATAACCGGAGATAATTCTTTAATTACCCCTAAAATTTCATCATTTTCATTTTTCACCCCTATGCTTCTTAGAAATTTTTTTTAAAATGTTTTACTCTCTTAGTTTTTATTATAATAATTATTTGACATATATTTTAAAAATTCAATAAATATAAATATGACTTTATTGACGTGATTTGTCTTTATGCACAATTGTAAGGAATTCCAATGGACAATATGTTTATTCAGCTATATCATTCATTAAAATTTCAATTCTTTTCACTTTCAACATTAAGAATTATAAAACTGTATTACGTTTTTATATGTATTAATTCTTTACAATATTCATATAATTGTCATAGACTCTTTTCCATGTCTCACAAAATAATTAGTACTTTGTATGTGTGCAAAAAATATTGGATTCTCAGGATCCACATCTACAAATCGCGGCACTAAAAAGTCCGAGAAACTTACAAATATTGAAAATTTTGATTGAGCACTATAACATATCCATTTTCAAGATCGCCTTTCCGTGATATCTCAAATGGTAATTTTCATAGGCAAAACCTTAAATTTATTTGTAATTGGTTAAATTAATTTTGAAGTTCATATTTTTCATCTACATTTCTTACACATTGCAGTTTCCGTACCAAGGAATACGGTTCCAAGTTATTTGTCGAGTTTAAATGAAAAGAACGCGTCTACATCTTATCCATGTACACAAGCAAGGATTGTAGCATCAATTGTTACAAATTTAGAATCTGTTATACTACAACAAACACCATCCAGAAAAAAGGACAACTGCAGCAAATAATGTTCATGATAATGGTAACTTCATAGCCATAAATAATATATATAATTGTTATATTAACATAGATGAGTGTTAATTATTGTATTTGATTATATATTATTTGTAATTGTTTAAAATAATTTTGATGTCATTTATTCATCTACATTTCTTACACACTGCAGTTTCCGTACAAAGGAATACGGTTCCAAGTTTTTTGTCGAGTTTAAATAAAAAGAACGCGTCTACATCTTATCCATGTACACAAGCACAAATTGTCATATCAACTGTTACAAATTTGGAATCTGGTATACTACATCAAACACCATCCAAAATAAGGACAACTGCAGCAAACAATGTTCATAATGATGGTAACTCCATACCCATAAATAATATATATAATTATTATCTTAACATAAATGGGTTATGATATCTTTCACAATAAGTTTATCTCTGATGAAATGCAAAACGATCGTCAAGCATTGAGCGAAAAACACAGAAATCTGATTGAAAGTTTGAACAGTGAGCAACGGCATGTTTATGATAAAGTTATGGATTCAGTTGATTCGAAGATGGGTGATATATTCTTCGTATATGGATATGGAGGCACTGGAAAAACTTTTGTGTGGCAAACACTTTCTCTGCAGCCCATAAGGTCTAGGGGTGGAATTGTTCTAAATATAGCGTCTAGCGGCAAGATAGCCGCTTCTTCTCGCAAACGGAAGAATGGTCATTCGAGGTTTAAACTTCCATTCATTCTTATTGAAGAATCAACGTGCAAAATATCTCAAGGTAGTCCGCTTGTAACTAATAGTAAATGCACAATCGATAATTTTGGGACGAAGCCCCCATGATGCATAAATATTGTTTTGAAGCTTTGGATACATCACGAAAGATATTATGAGATACAACAATCCAAATAGATCGATCAACCCTTTGGAGGTAAAAAAGCAGTGGTGCTCGGTGGGGATTTTCGCAAATCTTACATGTGATTCCAAAAGGCACCTGATAATACATAGTTTGTGCAACGATCAATTCTTCACGCGTTTATGGAGGTATTGCGGTTTTGAGGTTAACCAATAACATGAGGCTACAAAATCAATTGATTCCGAGTATCTTGAATTGAAGAAGTTTTGATTGGATCGTGAGTGTAGGAGATGGATCAGTTGGAGGTCCGAATGATAGTATTGTTGATGTTGAAATTCCGATGATATATTATTGAAATGTGATGGGGACCCTATTGCGACAATTGTAGAAAGCATATATCCACGAGTTTGGTAAGACTAATGAATGCTCGGCTTTATTTGGAGGGTCGCGTCATCCGTGCACCAACACTTGATGTGGTCGATTACAGTAAATGAATATATGACTTCATTGAATGAAGGGGAATGTAAGATATATTTGAGCTGACGACAGTAGCGTGCAAATCGATTCAAATGTTGACTGTGCGGGATGTGCACGCACTGTGAGTTTTTAAACACAATTAGGTGTTCTGGAGTGCCGAATCATGAGTTAAAGTTGAAGGTTGGAACTCCGGTGATGTTGTTGAGGAATATAGACCATTCATTTGGTTTATGCAACAACACTATGTTGGTTGTTACAAAGCTTGGTGATCATGTTTTGGAGGCAAATATTCTGACAGGAAACAATGAGGGTCAAAAGGTATTAATTCCTCGAATGACAGTTACTCTATCCGATCTGAGGTTGCCTTTCAAGTTCCAACGAAGACAATTTACTTTGATTGTTTCATATGCGATGACTATCAACAAAAGTCGGGCGATCTCTCTCATGTTGACTTCTTTTAAAAAAGCCGATGATTGACCATGGTCAATTGTACGTTGCTGTATCTAGGGTGACTAATCGTAAGGGTTTAAAAATCCTAATTTGTGATGATGAGAATAAATGTAGTAACAAAACTACAAATGTTGTATATAAGGAAGTTTTTCGTAATTCGTAAACTATATTTCTTCATTGACATATTTATGGAGAGTTGATAGATTTATTAATACAATCTTGTGAAGATTTTTATTTATTAATAATGTCAAGTATTATTTTTTTCATCAATGCAAGTTCAATATGAAAATATATGTCTCATATGGATTTTTTTGTATAGAGGTAAAGTGTGTGTGAGAAAGAGAGTGACAAATATAATACCAATATAGAAATATTCATGTATTGAGAGATAAATATAAACGAGCTGAATTTGACATTTAAGTTTATAATTCAAAATATAAATTTGATATACAAATACTTATTTTATTTACTTTATATTAATATTATTATTAAAATAAAGTAATAAATATCAACTCATTGTTAATAGATAGTTTTCTTACAAATTAATAATATTAAAATACTGATACGCGTGCAACGCACGGGTGGAATTACTAGTACTATATATATTTCGTCATCCATTTTCAAAATAATAACCCCGTTTGCGACTCTCATACAGCAAGTTCAACCCACTTAACACACGTTGTTAAGAATAAATATTTTAATTCCAATAACATCAAAAAAATTGAAGAAGAAGAGAGAACAGTAAAAAAATGCATTTGGGAAATTGGTGCAAACATTGACAGGGCCATAAAAAATGGTGTAGTTATTGCAACAAACAAAATATATAAAATGTATTTATATATTCTATATGTATAGCACAGTAGCAGCAGGCCCCGTTTGGCATATGGCCAAAATCACTAGGTGATGCAGCTTTTAACCCTTTTCAAATGCTTCTCAAAAAAAAAAAAACAAACCCTTTTCAAATTGAAAATTGATTAGGGTTTGTGGGGTGAAAAAAACATAAAAGTTCCAAACGTTAACTTGGTCCCCTACCCTTGGCTTTCTTCCTCTTTCCCACTACTGATATATCACTGATAAATCACGTGATCCTTTTTATTCCAAATATAGTATTAATTCTTCATCTACTCCCTCCAAGTCTCAAAAAATGGGTAGAAAAAATACAGTGACTTAGCTTGTTTATTGGTTTATATTCGAGATTCCATTCGAGAATAATTAATCAAAAAATTATTTAATTTTTCATTTTTAAACATAATAAATGAAGTTTGAATATTTATTTATCAATAAGATTGGAAGTTGATCAATAAAAATATAATAAAATATAAAAAGTTGAAGTTACTGAAACTCGATTTGTATTCAACTCAATTAGAATTTGTTGAATATGATTTGATTAATAATTACACCAAGCTCAAACACAATCTTTAAAGTTAAAACATCTCCAATGCATCATATTTTTAACACACTTTTGATGGGACCCAACTGCTTCATCACTCATTTTAAAAACACAGCTTCATTCAAAACACACATCCATAACACAAATGTTTTTAACACAATAACCATGAGTCCCACAATCAATTTATTCATCATTATTTATATTTCTAAACTAAATAATTCCATTTATAATTTTATTCTAATTATTTAAATGACTATAATTTGAAAATAATTAAACTTAATTAATGTATTTAATTTAATATTAAAACTTATTTTTATATTCTTGATTTAATTATATTTATTTACATACGTATGAAGTTATGATTATACGTGATTAAATATTTACACACGCGCCGTGGATGTAAACGGGTGAAATGTTTTGGTCGTGTACATAACGAATTGAGAGGCAAATTTGCTTACCCCACTTTTCGGAAAAATTGCCACTGTTTATGCTCATTTCCTTTACGTACACTACCGGTTATTTTTTCTTAAATATTTTTTTACGTTTCTGCATATTTTTTGGTATTTTTATGTTTTTTTCAATTTTTTTGTTAAAAGTATTGTTTTATATGTTATTTATGTTGTTTTGATATTATTTATATTTGTTTTTGATTATTTCTATGTTGTTTCGATATTTCAATACATCTTTTACACCTATTTTTATTATTTTTTTGTTCATGTATTGTTTTATTTATTGTTTCATTGCTTTCGGATTGTTATATATTGTTTTTAATATTGTTAGCATATATTATTGTTGTTTTTCATATAGTTTTCAATGTGCAAATACCGTTTTTTTTTTACCTATTTTTAATTTGTTTTTATTGATGTGGTGTTTTCTATATTATTTACATTGTTTATGAGTTGTTTCTACATTGTTTTTAATGTTGTTATTTCATTTTTGTTGTTTTCATGTAGTTTTGGTTGTTTCAATACAATTTTTACCTATTTTAAGCTACTTTTGTTCATGTGGTGTTTTCTACATTGTTTCAGGTTGTTTTATATAGTTTTTAATGTTCTGTTGTTTCTTAATTGTTTCCATGTTTTTAACGTTTTCAATGCATTAGATCAAAAATTGGATTGTGTTTTTTTATTCATGTATTGTTTCTATATTATTTTCAATTTGTTTAGTTTTAATTTGTGTTGTTTTATGTGCATATTTCTTGATTTTATTATAAAATTTTGAGTATAAAACTGACTATTTAATGGGAGCAAAAAATATTTTTCACTGAAATTTTATTAGATGAAACATATTTGGAACATATTCAAAACAACCTTAAAACAACAACGTAAAAAAATACGGAAAAACTGCCTGGAACGTGAAAATACAAAAAAAAAAAGCGAAAGATAAAAAATCAAAAAAGCTCGTAAACATAAAAATGTGTCTTTTTGTGGAATGTGGGGCAAATGTGTCCTTAAACACTTTTTTTGTGTATTTGTTCAAGCCCATGAACAAAAATATGGGCCCGACATAAAAACAAGTGATGAACAATACCTCTGAATGCTATGAAAATGATGGTGGAGGTTTATAACACACTAAAAACAAGCATTGGAGATGCCCTCATATAAAAGTTGAAAAAAAGTAGTCTGTTTTGACTTAATTCTATTTGTTTACAACCCTCCTAACAATATTCAATTGACAACAGATTACTAGAAAACAAGAAAAAGAATTTAGCCCTACAATTGTTGTCGGTAAAGCACCTTGACCCTTGTGTAGGATTCGGAGTACTTTGAGTAGGAAGGTATAGCAATTCAGCCTTTGAAATTACTTTTACAAGCACGTTTTCCTAATCAATCGTTTCTTGAAAACTTTTATAGTATTTTTATCTCCTATAAAGTTACTTTTTTGAAATGTTTCACCCTCTCAAAGTACTTTGTGGTGGGATCAACTTTGTGCTCCATTAGTTGAGACGTATATAATAAGACCAAATGACCCGAGTTCGATCCTATACGAGTATGTGTGTTCCCTCCCCAAATTTCCCCCTTGTACTCAACAAAAAAAGGTACTTTGTGGTAATAACTCATCATTAAAAGATTTTATCCATGTCTTAATTTAATGATTATTCCATTTGTTAGATGAAATTCGTATTATACCCATAAGTGCCCGTATACATGAATAATTGTTTTTTTTTTTGGTTTCTTGTACATATTTTGAAGCCCCATTAAATACTTTATTCTTTTGAAATAAAATGTTTAGTATAATTATTAGTTATTGCAATTATTCGTATAATACTTGATGAATAATATTTTATTTTAAGATACTTTATAATATTAAATAACAAATGGATTATTCAATATTATTTATAAGTATAATTTAAATATTATAAAAATAAGAAAATAATGATATAATTTCTATATAATCTAAATATAAGTATAAATACAATTCACATAAAAATATAATAATATTATTAAATAATTATTTAATTTATGTTATAATTATAAATTAATTTATATGTAATTCAAATTTCTTTTTATAATCTAAAGATAAGTATAAATACAGTTCATTATTAAAAATAATGTAAAATAAGTCTATTTTCCCGATTATTTTATATAATTAGTATATCCGTATATATTGTAAGTCCAAGCGGCTACGATAATCTAGAGGGAGGGGTGAATAGATTATCTCCATCTTTTCAATTTCGCCTCTTTTTGCAATCGAATGCTCAAACACAATGATAAAGGTGCGGAATATAAACAACACACGTCGATTTAAAGAGGTTCAACCCACCTAGGGCCTAATCCTCTACGACCCAAGTATATCCGGATGGATTTTGAAAAGAAAAAGAATTTTATTAATTACCAAAATTAATACAAATTCAACTTACAACACCAAGAAGAGCACCACACTCTTCTTCAACACCACCTTTGGAGATTACCACAATCTCCTTTGAAGATTACCACAATCTCCCTTTGAAGATTACCACAATCTTCCTTCAACTGCACACCTTGTGAAGATTACCACAATCTTCAACCTGAAGAATACCAAATTCTTCAACACCTCAATAAGAAGATCACCACAATCTTCTTCACCTATCACCTAAATCATCCAAGTGTGTTCTTACCACAAGAACACTCACAAGGATATCTTGTGTTTGAATGATAACCAAAAATCAAGATTACAACTCAATAATGAATAATACAATTTGAGTGCAAGGTGTAATCAAGAATAGCCTAGACCTCAAGGATGTGAAAGTGATAAGCTAGGCAAATTTACAACAAGAATAATAACAATGAAAGACCAAGTATATGCTTGAAGAGTATCTTGTTGTGTTGTATCTCAATTGTTGTAATGGTTGCTCCAAAACTTCCTCTATTTATAGGAGATGATTGATCAAGCATAGGCTCCTCTTGGGGATTGAAAATCTCTGAGAAAAATACAATTAAAATCAAGAATATAGTTGTTAGAAATCAATCCCACAATTTAAGGAAATGTGTCATTGTCAAACGGTCATATTTTTTGTCATTAATACAGGCGCGATGCAGGTCGCACGGAAATAAGAGAAATAAGAACACTTTGAAAAATTTCAGGCGACCGGTCGACGTAGGCTTCAACCGGTCGGCCCCTGTCTCAACCGGTCCTCTAAGTGTAAAAATGGAGAAAAGAAGTTCTGTTTCAATGTGAAACTTGCAGTGTAATGGCCGACGCCAGGGGCGGCCGGCCGACCGCTTGTTTTTACTTCCGTCTCATTTCTGTTTCTAAAAACATCTTGAGTCACGGGTTGCCCTATAAGGCGACCGGTCGACCACGAGACAGTAAATGTTGTCCAATTTTTGTCGAAAATAAAACTCAAGAAATACTCGAAAATTTAGTAAAAACATTTTAAACCGATCGAGAGTATTTAGACAACATTTAGGAACTTGTTATAGGAGTAAAAACTCATTGATAAAAGTGTTGTCCATTATTAATAAACTTGAGAAAATACTAGGAAAATATTAAAACCATTTTAAATCATTTAGGAGTATTTGGACAACCTTTAAAAACATTGTTTTGGTGATAAAATAAAATCATCAAAATTAAGATAAAAACATGTATCAAACAATCTCCCCCTTTTTGATGATTACAAACCAAAACAATTTTTACACAAACTAAGAGAGCAATTTTAGAAATGATTTTCCGGTAAAAACATTTGACCGTTTGGAAGCAACCAAAATTTCCAAAAATATTAAAGCAACCAAGTAAGGAGTAAATATTTTCAATAATAAGCACAAGCTCCCCCTATCAACAAGCACATCAAGAATAATGTAAAATCAATTATCCATAAGCTAAAAGCTTTAGCTTTTACAATTTGTTCAAGATCTTATAAGCTCCCCCTGTCACAAAACATCATTAAGCAATTATATAAGTCCATCAAGCAACAATTGGACTAAAAACAAATCACAACTTATGGCTTTTATGAGCCATAGCTTATAGCTTTTATGACAAGCTTTTATTAGCTTCTTTGAGCTAATGAGCCAATATCCTGTTTCTCCCCCTTTGGAATCATCAAAAAGAATGTTAGGATTATAAAAACATCATACAAATATATCAAAGTGCGCAAACGAGACGGTTTATCAACCATCGAGCAAATTATACATAATGTCCAAGGAAAATGGGAGAATTGTAACATAGGAGATCCAAAAACTCATTAGTTAGCTAAAAACATGATTTCAAAAAGATTTTAAGACATTTTGAAGCAAGAGAATCATGTAGAAGTTGAAAGTTTCATTGCGACATTTCAACAAACACCTTGTGTGCGTGAAAAATAGAAGAGGTTGCATATAGTCCTTGTAAAGGTTTCAAGCCAAAAAATTTACATATCATCAATCAACCTCATTCCAAAGCTCAATAAGATCATATGCAACATATGCAACAATTTGTTCATCAAATAAGAAGCTCAAAGTAGATTCTCAAGGGTTCAACCCAATTGAGATAAGCTAAGAATGATCAAGGCATTACAAATGCCAAAAATTAGAGCATCCATCAAGTAATAAGTCATGCTTTACATGTATCAAATGTCAAATGTCCCAACATATCCAACTAAGCATAATGATCAAAGCATTAAGAGAAGCACTTTTACCATCAAGTACTTCATACCAATTATCAAACAATGCTTTAGAGTATTTTTACCATCAAATACTCCATCAAAATCATGATCATCCACAAGTCATTATCAACTTGCAATTTTTAACCCTTTTAAGAAAGACAAGCAAATATCATTAGTACAAATGAGTTTTACAAAAGTTTATCAAAATACAAAGCAACATTAATGAAAATGCTAGAAAGTAAAGGGGGTGGGGACATCATTCCTCATCCGAGGAGAAGCAAGATCAGGGGAATAAAATCCTTGATAAATTTCTTCAATTTGCCGATAGACTTTTGCATTTTGGAGGTCTTTTGCTCCAAAGCCTCATATTTCGTCTCATGAAAAGCCCTCATCTCATCAAATTCGGCTTGAGTATACCTCCTAGGCGGTTGAGCACCGGTATTACCCTCCGGATTGCTCGGTTCACCCTCTTCCGCCAATCTTGCGGCCTCGGCGTCATCAAAGTAGTCATTAGGATCGGGGGACTCTTGACCTCTTCCTCTAGCCATTTTGGTTGGTCGGATGTCCATATTCTTGCGCATCGTGACCATTTGGGAGATATTATCAATGTCGAAGTCATTTTGGAAAACTTCCGAGTTACACTCCGAAGAAGGAAGTCCCGATTGAATAAGAAGTTTACAAATCCAATTTCCCATAACTAACTTCTTATTACCTTGAGTGATGGACTCGATTAGACATTGAATAAGTATGGCACCAAAGTTAAGTGGTTCCCTCCTAGCAATCTTATACGTCAAAAAGTAATCCATGTTGCTAGGCATCTTTCCCGACTTACCACAAATGCAATATGCAACAATGACCGACAAAATACGATGCTCAAGTGTCATTGCCAACAAAGAGTACTTTGGCCATACTCCCAAATACGTCTTCACTTCTTTCATTGACACCCCCAACATTTCATCATTCCAAGTCCCACAAGAGAAATAATCCCAACCACCTTCTCTAACACGTAAAAACCGGCAAATATCATTGGGAGTCCATCTAAAATGTCGTCCCCTTATAAGTGAATTTACGGCTATAGGCTTTCTATCAACATCATATTCGACCCACATATTGGCATAAAAGAGTTGGATAATATCATCATCATACAACACATAAGCATGTTCCCATAAATACATCCAACCTTGCTCCTCAAAAAATCCTCTAATTGTAGGATACTCATTTGTAAATGAACTAAAACGACACATTTTAGTCCGAGCAATAGACTTTCCTCCCATTCCCGAGTCCTCATAATACCATTCCGCATATTTATTGATGAAATTAAGAACATTGTGGGAATTAGGGCTTGAGTAACAAAGGATTTTTACCTTTCGCCCAACGGCAATTTTGGAGAGAAATCGTTCGCGTAGCTTGGTAATTTGGGCCCGAGAGAGAATGGGATTTTGAACATCATCACCTTCCTGAGCCACGTTTCTTTGAGCGGCTCGAATATCCCTTTGTTCGGCTTCCTCTTGCCGATTTCTTGACGAACCCTCTCCGCCCCTTCTACGCTTGGAGATGGGATTTCGACCGGTGGAATTCTTTGGGGGAGCCATATATGTAAGATTCTTGTGAAAATAAGATGATTAGCAACAAGAATCGTGAAAAATGATGAAGAATTGAAGATTTTGAAGAAAGGGGAAAAAATCGCTGCTATAAGGGTTTGAGAAAATATCCTGCGTCTGTTTTAAGAGCTGAAGACAAAATGTTTTAAAGCTGTAAAAATAGCCTGGGCGACCGGTCGCCCCTGCTTTGACCGTCCCAGGTAATTTTCCTTTCCCCAGAGTTTTCCAAAATTCGATTTTTCACCCCAAAAATTTTAAAACATTGCAAAAAGAGTATTATTGGGTTATATCCAACAAATATGGGTTTTGGGAAAACATATAATCGAGAAAATCGAGACATAACAAGTAGTGCCTTTTTAAGAGAATATTTGCAAAATCATATAGGGGCACTTAAGGGGTTAAAGTGAAATATCTTAAAAGATATGTGCATAAGCATAATATCGAGTTTAAAGGAATATACGAGTAGACATACCTCGATAGTTTAAGAAACTTGATGACGTAATGATTATGAATTATGTATCCTACACAATTCTTAGACAACATTTGCATAGAAAATACAAGTGTAGGCAAGTAATAGGAGATATCAAAAAGAGCTTATGCTATAAGATTTCATAAGAGATGATAAGCCACATAAGTCTAATTAAAATGCACAAGAGTTTTAAAAACATCATATAAGGTCTTCTTTTTCAAAAAAATTTTAAAAAGCACAAGTATATATTGAAGACCTTAATTAAAAATAAATATTTGAAAACTCATTTTGCAATTAATACACAAATAAAAGCATGCATAATAACAAAATAAAATGCATATTTAAATAGGGAGATACGGGTTACCAATTACGCCATTTCAATGGGTTGTGCCGTTCCCATTGTTGATGGTATCTTCCCCTTGAGAAGTCACTTTGTTGATGATGACTTCTTTGATTTCTCCATTTCCAAGGTTTGTTGCCTTCCCATTGTTGAAAGTCTCTTCTTCTTCTTTGAAAATCATCTTGTTGATGATGTCTTTGTCATTTCCATGGATTGTGTTCTTCCCATTTTTGATTATATCCTCTTCTTGAAATTGGCTTTGTTGAGAATAGTTTCTCCTTCTTTGATCAAATGAAACGGTCATTTGATACCTTCTTGGCGGTATGAATTTTCTTCGATCATTATTTCGCCGGGTACCTAATAACACATTATTTTGTGGTACCCTCATGTGTTTGGGTCCTTTAGGATTAGCTTTGAGACTTTTAGGTCTCCAACAATAATTAGAGCTATTTCTAGCCCGACAAGAATTAGCCGTATGACCCTTTTTGCCACAATAAAAACAAGTAATAATTCTAGGAGCATAATGACCAATATGCATAGTGACTTGATCCTTTTTCATATGATTAACACCATTAGGCTTATGATCAAGTCCTTTATCACAATTATGAATATCAACAATATTGGACATTTTATTGGTACTCAAGTTGGATTTTAATAAATCCTTTTTCATGCAATCAATATTCTCAACAAGAGTACTATTTTCTTTTTCAAGGTTTCTTACCTTGTCAAGAGTGGTGGTGTGAGCACATGATAGTGATTCATAGGAAGTAAATAAACTATCCTTATTATTTTTCAAAACATTGAATTCCTTTTTCAAATTTTTGTATTTAACAAGTAAGCTTTGAAATTCATTTTGAAGTTCATCATAATCATTTTGCAAATCACTATAATCATTTTGAATGACAATATCATAGGAAGTATAGGGTTTAAGACATACCTCATTTTCTTCATTGATGCCCATAAAACAATATTCAACTTCTTCATAATTGGAAGTTGTAGGAGGCTTGTTCCTTAGATTTGATCTTGTATGATCTTGAGAAGTAAATGCTTTTGTTTGACTCCTTTCATTTGCAAATACTCCATAGATGGCTTCTAATTTTTGCCATACTTCATGTGCCGATTTTATTCCTACAATATGTTCATATTCTATATTAGTAAATGAACAATACAAAATATTTAAAGCCTTACCGTTTAAGGAGATGATTTTCTTTTCTTCATCATTGAGCTTTTTGAAGCCTTTTGAGGTGTGTGGTGTATCTTTCGTCGGAATGGATTCTCCGTTTATGACGGTGTTCCAAATGTCGAACCCACAACCTTGTAAGTAGCATTCCATTCTTTCTTTCCAAAAATATCAAATAGTGGTGGCTTGGTGATGGAGGTAGGATAGATGAGCTTCGTTCAGTAGCGATGATCGTTTCTCTTCACTCGCGATGTGAACGAGCTTGCCAAAGAGTTTGGCTCTCGATACCACTTGTAAGTCAAGCGGCTCACGATAATCTAGAGGGGGTGAATAGATTATCTCCATCTTTTCAATTTCGCCCTCTTTTTGCAATCGAATGCTCAAACACAATGATAAAGGTGCGGAATGTAAACAACACACGTCGATTTAAAGAGGTTCAACCCACCTAGGGCCTAATCCTCTACCACCCCAGTATATCCAGGATGGATTTCGAAAAGAAAAAGAATTTTATTAATTACCAAAATTAATACAAATTCAACTTACAACACCTTGAAGAGCACCACACTCTTCTTCAACACCACCTTTGGAGATTACCACAATCTCCTTTGAAGATTACCACAATCTTCCTTCAACGGCACCTTGTGAAGATTACCACAATCTTCAACCTTGAAGAATACCAAATTCTTCAACACCTCAATAAGAAGATCACCACAATCTTCTTCACCTATCACCTAGATCATCCAAGTGTGTTCTTACCACAAGAACACTCACAAGGATATCTTGTGTTTGAATGATAACCAAAAATCAAGATTACAACTCAATAATGAATAATACAATTTGAGTGCAAGGTGTAATCAAGAATAGCCTAGACCTCAAGGATGTGAAAGTGATAAGCTAGGCAAATTTACAACAAGAATAATAACAATGAAATACCAAGTATATGCTTGAAGAGTATCTTGTTGTGTTGTATCTCAATTGTTGTAATGGTTGCTCCAAAACTTCCTCTATTTATAGGAGATGATTGATCAAGCATAGGCTCCTCTTGGGGATTGAAAATCTACAGAAAAATACAATTAAAATCAAGAATATAGCTGTTAGAAATCAATCCCACAATTTAAGGAAATATGTCTGTGTCAAACGGTCATATTTTTTTGTCATCAATACACGCAGGCGACCGTCGCACGAAATAAGAGAAATAAGAACACTTTGAAAAATTTCAACAGGGCGACCGGTCGATGTAGGCTTCGACCGGTCGACCCCTGTCTCAACCGGTCCCTCTAAGTGTAAAAATGGAGAAAAGAAGTTATGTTTCAATGTGAAACTTGCGTGCCGGTCGGCCATTTGGCGGCCGGTCGACCGGACGATCGACGCCTGAGCGGACAGTCGACTGCTTGTTTTCACTTCCGTCTCATTTTGTTTCTAAAAACATCTTGGTACGGGTTGCCCTATAGGGGCGACAGTCGACCACGAGCATTTAAATGTTGTCCAATTTTTGTCGAAAATAAAACTCAAGAAATACTCAGAAAATTTAGTAAAAACATTTTAAACCGATCGAGAGTATTTAGACAACATTTAGGAACCTGTTATAGGAGTAAAAACTCATTGATAAAAGTGTTGTCCATTATTAATAAACTTGAGAAAATACTCCGGAAAATATTAAAACCATTTTAAATCATTTAGGAGTATTTGGACAACCTTTAAAAACATTGTTTTGGTGATAAAATAAAATCATCAAAATTAAGATAAAAACATGTATCAAACATATATGTCTACAAGTTTGTATACTAATTGTTTCCATATTTCTTGTCGATTTGTTAATCGTAACTTATAATAAATATTCATAATGCACTCGTATGTATTAAATGCTGAGTTTTGTCCGTCTCGTATTTGACTAAATAGAAATTGATCAATTTCTTATCATTTTTAGTTAATTAGTAAGCTGGATATTGAATTAATGTTAAAAATATTAATATATTTTATTTTGTTAGAGTTCGTGGGCCGAAATTTTGTGCGTAGTGTTCAGGTGTCGTGTCGTGCAAAGTGTTTCCAACACTTAAGGTGATACACCGGAAGACTTTATGGCAAAAACACAATGCATAGTACAATGAATGGTTGAATGAAAAGCAGACAAATGAGATGAACACAATGTCGAAAGAAAACACACAAATAAGCACAAGATTTAAGTTTCTTCATAAGTATATAAAAATGTACTTGTGCGGCACTCTTAAGGCAAAAATCAATAAGCAAAATATTTATTTACAAACAATGAAGAGCAAGTCAAAAGCTCCTTATTGTACTTGATCTCCAACTCAACCTTTCATTGTAAAAGTAAGAGAACAACTGAACCTAACCTAGGTATCAGTTGTCTCTCAAAAATCAACAAGAAGTAAACAAAGAAGGAAGGTGTTGCAAAACACATGTAATATTCTGAAAGGCAAAACCAAAATATGCGTTGACTAAATTAGTAAACTCCAACAATCTCCTCCTTTTTGCCCTTTGGGACAAAACTTACACAAAAACAAATCCAATACAAAAATACCCTAGTAAATAATCCACACAACACTATAGAATACAAAAATGCACATTGCTCAAGATTCACGCAACAGAAGAAAACTCCAACTAAATCAAAGATCCAATAGACAAGTTCAAACCACAACAAGCAAACCAAGTTACTAATATGAAAACTAAAAACGTGTTTGAAAGTAATTCATAATTAAAATTTTCAGTCACGTATTTATCTCTACCACTAGTGTTGTCACATGTACTGCCACACTTCAAGTATCACTTAGCATACAGATCAAAGCTGTAGTTTTTGTGCTAATTTATTCTCCCTATTTTGTACAGAAAGGAGCTTAAAAATCTCCCCCTCAAATGAGTATAATACTCAGGTCAAAGTAAACGAAGGAGTAAAATGAAAGTTAACTTGGTGAATGTGAAATAAAATAAACAAAGGGTTTTGTTTTCTGCTTAAAAAATAACGGGGTGAACCTTTTATTATTATGAAAACACTTGAGCAGTATGTTCATCATCCATTTCAAAACAAATAGTGAGTGTGTGTATATATGTCTGTGAGTAAATATGGGCGATAATTTTTTTTTGTTTTTTTTCTTTGTTTTTTTATTTGGTTAATAAAAGAAACTAAAGATATGAAAATGATTTGATAAATTTAGTATTTGAAAGTCACAATTAAATCATCAATGTAACAACTAAGAACACTTATCAAATCGTGCACCTAGTCAAAACTTGTAATACCCCAATTTATTTTTAACAAAATAGTAAGGGTTAATTTAGGAGTTAGTTTAGGGGTTAGTTTATAGGTTAGTTTAGGGGTTGTGTTAGGGGTTAATTTAGGTTTTTTTTTAAATAGAAATAAAAATAAAAATTTGCCTATAAATACATGATTAGCCCACATATATTTTGCACAAATTTCTAAATTCTCTACAATAGAAAACGAAGGGACCGGAGACTAGGACTTTTATCGTTCAATTTTTCTATATCGAGTATCTGTGATTATTAAGGTAGGGATTATATTATTTGTCTTTATTTAATGTTTCGTGATTATACTTCATTGATTGCAATATATGTCAAGAGGAAATAAATTCATATAAGCTAGGGCCATGAAAAGGGTCAGGGATCAAACGTATCTTCGGGGTGAACCCGCAATGCTATATCATGCGAAGGCGGCGATCGAGAGGAAAAAGAGGAAATAAATGAATTTCTTGTTGTAATTATGTGAATGTTTTTCATGTTATATTAAATATTGTGAGATATATCCCCTACCGGCGAGATAAAGCTCACCCCTATTATTATCATGACTTTCGGGTTGAGAATCATTTGAAGATATGATTTTGTGGATGGTGGAATAAATCATGATATATTTATATTTCAAATAAATATGATCGGACTAAATTTTAGATTTATGTCTTTAATTTTCTGGTTTATGCTTGGAACAATTGTTGGATATTTTAATTTGGAAGATGTAATATTATCATTATTATTATTATTATTATTATTATTATTATTATTATTATTATTATTATTATTATTATTATTATTATTATTCTTACTACTTATTATTATTATTATTATTATTATTATTATTATTATTATTATATTTTTTTCCTTAAGAATTAAAATTTCTCAATTATTTTTTGATAATTATTGGGATTACTTTAATTTATAAATTTGTGTGTTCTTAATAATATTTTTAGAAAATTAATTTCATAAAATTGGGTCGTTAATTTTATTAAGAGGGATAGTATGTAATATCCCAATTTGTTTTTAACAAAATAGTAAGGGTTAATTTAGGAGTTAGTTTAGGGGTTAGTTTATAGGTTAGTTTAGGGGTTGTGTTAGGGGTTAATTTAGGTTTTTTTAAAAAAAAATAGAAATAAAAATAAAAATTTGCCTATAAATACATGATTAGCCCACATATATTTTGCACAAATTTCTAAATTCTCTACAATAGAAAACGAAGGGATCGGAGACTAGGACTTTTATCGTTCAATTTTTCTACATCGAGTATCTGTGATTATTAAGGTAGGGATTATATTATTTGTCTTTATTTAATGTTTGTTGATTATACTTCATTGATTGCAATATATGTCAAAAGGAAATAAATTCATATAAGCTAGGGGCCATGAAAAGGGTCCAGGATCAAACGTATCTTCGGGGTGAACCCGCAATGCTATATGCGAACGCGAATCGAGCGAGAGGAAAAAGAGGAAATGAATGAATTTTATTTGTAATTATGTGAATGTTTTTCATGTTATATTAAATATTGTGAGATATATCCCTCTTGAGCGAAGATAAAGCTCACCCCTACTATTATCATGACTTTTAGGTTGAGGAATCCATTTGAAGATATGATGTTGTGGATGGTGGAATAAATCATGATATATTTATATTTTAAATAATTATGATCGGAATAAATTTTAGATTTATGTCTTTAATTTTTACAGTTTATGCTTGGAACAATTGTTGGATATTTTAATTTGGAAGATGTAATATATCATTATTATTATTATTATTATTATTATTATTTTATTTATTATTATTATTTTTATTTTTATTATTATTATTATTATTACTACTACTACTATTACCACTATTATTATTATTATTATTATTATTATTATTATTATTATTTTTTTCCTTATTATTTTATTATTATTTTTTTGATTGGGAATTAAAATTTATAAATGTTTTTTTGATAATTTTGGGATTACTTTAATTTATAAATGTGTGTGTTCTAATAATAATATTTTTAGAAAAAATTAATTTCAAAAAATAGGTGCCACACCATACAAAACTTTCATAATCATCCCACTAAAATTTTGCACCAAGAAAATAAGAAAGTGGGTTAGAAAAAAATAGCTGCCACACCATATCTCCACTTTGAATCAGTTATTAGAATATTTTCACCATTAAACACATGATCTAACAATGCCTAAAAACATGTAAAAATCCAAAAAAGCAAAAAAAATGCAAATAGACACATAAAAGTAAAAATACCACAATACGTTCATAAGAATATTGGCCACATTTGGCTAAACACCTTAGTTTTTCTCAAGATCAATATTTTATGGCCATTAACATATCTAATAATGACCATTTGATTCGATACAAGTAGATGAAACAAGCGAATCGATAGTGCCAACATTACGAATCCACGATTTAGTAGGTGAAGGATCCGAGGCTTGATTCGATTCTCGAGAAAATTTGGTAGAGACATAATCTGTCAAGATGGACATCGATGACACATTGAGTTTAATCCAGAAGAAAAAGATCAGCGGTCCCACTTTGCACAATATCATTTTGTGTTGGTTGTTGACCCCGCCCTCAACATGCTAGATCTCATGCGAGGGACGTTGTTGAGACAACTAATGCACAAGGTTTGAATGAAGCATTTGCCGGTGAAGTTGTTAACATGGTGAGGCACAACGGTGGCGAGGTTAGCATATTTGCTCGTGCAATGAAGTTAACCCGGTGAGGCACAAAAAGTCGCATGTTAGGGGAATAGGGCAAGGAATCTCATAGGAGACGAAGCGGGTCCTTCATCAACTTCTAATGACAATTCCGATGAAGAGGAATTTGATCTTCCTAACGAAATTCCCGATCAAGAATGCGCAAAGTGTGTCCCATTCTAGTGATTGTGTTATTGTCGGCCGAACCCGCTTAGCCCATAGAAATAAGATTGGTTCCACTTGATCCCCGAGGCCAACCCTTTGAGTATGATTTGCTCTTGGGAACAACATCCAATTGGCCAATGAACTAAGAAGAGCCTTCAGGCACATGTTTGGGGAAATGGATGTTGTGGAACATGGGTTCATTGATCTTTGTCTAATGATTGATAATCATGTTGAAAATATTACAAGAGATCAACGCGACATCATATTATCAAGGAATGGAAGGTCAAGGAACTTCTTTTGGATAGCAAGAAGGAAATTTTCAAAGGTTATTCAATAATTTGGTTATCCGGGGCTATGATCAAATAACATTCAGAGTCGAGAAAGACTGACTTTGAAAGGATGAACTAGAGTCGACAAAGTGATATGAACTACTTGAGACAAAGGCGAGAAGAAATTTGAGCATTTAGAAGCATCAATGAATAAGAAGTTCTCATCATTGCAAGATCAGTTGACAACTCTCAACTTCAATCACTCTGCAGCCGATTCCATGACCCAAATGAAGTTGGACTTCATCTTTAGACAATTCAACCTCCCTCCGATTCTTTGATGCCAAAAAGAGGGAAGAAAGAGTTGATCCTCGAAAACATTTGGCTTTGGCACTCCGCTAATACCTTAAATCTCTCCTAATCTCACTTTGTGGAGGAAAGAGTAGAAGTTGTTATGAAGAGATCAAATGAGGAGATAGGTGCCATTCAAAAGAGACAAGAAGATCGAATAAACATGCTAAGGCAAAAGTTTGGTGGACCACTAGCATGCTTGATCCCCAAGCGGGCGTAAGTAATGAAGAGTTTGATACTCTTCTCTCGGAAAGGTTTTATCTAGCAAGCCTGGAACACACATCTTGGGGTAAACGCTTGAGGGTATTCAAGCGCCTAAGGAAAAGTCGAGTAAAGGGAAAAAAGTACCTCTATCGGCCAATGAAAGTCGGTGGCGGCCAAGTCCAAGGTGGTGGAGGCGAGTCAAGTTAGTTCCGAGAGGAGGAGGCGGTGATTCAACAAGAGGTAGATGAAGAAATGAATCCTCACGGTAGAGAGAGGCAAAGCTCAATTTCAACAAAGAAGAGGCTCTCCACTAGGAAGAGATTTTAGAGGCGAGTGGTTTTCGGTGACCCCAAAGAAGAACATCATCTTATTGGCTTGGACTTGAAGATGGAGAATTAAGAAAGAGGTAGATGAGGCATAAGATATAGGGAGTTGAGAATTGCACTATTTTACATTCAACTGTAAATGTACAATGTAAATGTAAGTGCCTGAAAGAATTTCATCAATAAAGCTAAATTCTTTCATTTTAAATTATTTACTTTCAGTGCACATATGTTGTATAGTTTTGGCCTCATCAAAAAGGGAGAAATTGTTAAGAAATTTATTTGTATAGATATTGATGATGCATAGAAAACTATGTATTAGAAAGTTGACACACCATTTCAATGTAATTTCTGCACTTGTAATAGATAAGACTTAGGCTGACTCAAAAACAACCAAGTAGAATCTCAGAAGACTAACTGAAAAGTATCAGAAGACTCGCAGCTGAAATATTGAAATTTCAGCTGACTTTCAGCTGAGTACCAAATCGGAAGACTCTCGGCAGAGTATGCCACCCAAGTCAAAGCAGAAGACTGACAGCAGAGTGAGATAGAAGACTTACTCAGAAGACTCAGACATCAGTCACAAATGGGTAAAGCAGTTGAAGGACTAAGACAACTGAAGAAATCTGTTATACTATGTCCAAGGAATATATTCATTAATATCATCGAAAGTATGATGTTTAACCATAAAAGTGCAAGATATTTATGAAGGCAAGAAGGTTCTACCTATTAAAAGGCACCTGCAAACTGCCATTTCCGGAAAGCTGCAAAAAGGACATGCCAATTGTCACGGTGAGTTTTGAATTTGTCTATCTCTTCAATGGACAAAATTCAAACCGTCACTATAAAAGTTGAGGATTTGTCAGAGAGAAATACAAGACACAACACAAGTGAAAGAGAGAATCAAAAAATTTAAAAATCTCTCTCGATTTAAACCCGCAATCCTCAAGCTTTATCAAGAACACTTCATCCAACACTTTCAGTGAAAGATAGAAGGAGTTTCAACATTGAAGAGGAATATTTGTGAAAACAAAGCGGGGTCACATTGCCTTGTGTTGAAGGAGTCTAGTAAGGTTCTTGACGAACCAAGATTCTCGATATGTCGGAAGGCTTCGTAAACAAATCCTACAAGTTGAGAGTCAAGTAACTAGAAAGTCGTCAGTGAAGAGTTGAGTCCCCTGTGTGGTAGTGATTTGTGTGATCAATGCTAATAGATTTGTACTTTGTAACAAAAGTCACATGTTACTTAGTGGATTTCCTCTGCAGAAGAAAATAGTGGAGTAGAGGAATTACCCCATCCTCAAATCACTATAATAATTGTGTCTTTATATTTCTGCAATTTACATTACTGCACTTTACTTTTATTTATCCTTACCAATCAAATCTGCATAATAACTCTGTCAAACACTAAGTGTTGTTTGATAAAAAGCATAAGTGTGTAAGTCTTCCGCTGACTAAAAAGAAAACTGATTTTCTAAATCAGTTGTTATTTTCAGCTGAGTTACTCTATCAACAGCTATGTCAATAGAATTGTTGAGTGGTTAACTCTTCTGCTGAATATCAACTCAGTTGTGTGAAAGGACATAGGATGTGATTGGTTGTACTTTCATTCCGTCCACTTTTATTTTTTGAGAGAATAGTGGTGATTTTTTTTAAAAGTGAAAGTTGGATGTGTAGAGAAAAAGTAATGATTTTGTTGGTGTGATGGATAATTTTTTAGAGATGTTGATTGTTTGTGAAAATTTTGTGGAAAAATAGTGTAAAATATAATGTAAGAAAATTGAATAAAATGAAAATTGATCCAAAAATAGGCAATATGGATTTCATTTTATACGTTTTGTTATTAATATTAAGAGAAAAATAATAAAAATAGTAATAAATTGAAGAAATTATTGGAGTTCTTTATATGAATAGTGGGGAGAGAGAGAAATAAATTGTATAAGTTGGTATTAGGAAGTGTGAGAGACAAAGAGAAAATGAGTTAATTTTGTAGAGAAATGAGATTTTCTTTGAAATTTTTTCATTTCTTCGACAAAAACGATTAGGGGTGCGATTGGATATACTTTCATTTTGAAAATTTTTATTTTGCTAGAGAATAGTGGTAAACAAAAAATTTTAGAAGAAAAAAGATGAATTTTGAGAGTGTGATTGGATGTGAGATGAAAAAATAATGATTAAATTTGATTTGATTTCAAAATAGTAAAATAATGATTGGATATGATTGACAGTTAGAAATGTGTGAGTGAGTGAATAGTGAAATTTGTGGGAGAATGTATAATAATGATTAGTTTTTTGTGGAAAAATGTGTAGATGTGATTGATAAGAGAAAAAGTGAAAGTGAAAGAATAGTATATTTTCTGAAAATTTTCATAAACAATAGCATGTTTGGTCAAAAAAAATTCTCCAGCGGAACAAAAATGAAATCTCTTCCACATCCTATCGCAGCCTTACACTTCCAACAAAATTTTCACCAAAAACGAAAATCTTGGAAAAAAATTCATAACCAATCACAACCTTAGCTGTTTTCTTTGAAACTCTGATTAATTGCAAAAACGGCAAAATTATAAAGTCTATTCAACCTCACCTTCTATATTTTACTTGACACCCCTTGAGACCTACATTTTTTAATCGATTTCGGGTTGTTTGATGTGTTCAATTCCAATTATTGAGCCTAGTGCTGAAAATAGATATTACTATTTTACCCACATAAAACACCTGGAAGTCACCAAAAGTGCATAAACAAGAAGTGTGTCATTCATGTGAAAGAATCACTACAAAAAGTTTTATAATTGAGGTGCTCCACTTAGCAAAATAAAAAACTCATGTAATTTAGATGACAAAATAAAAAAAAAGAAAAAAACAAAGTAGCTCCCAGTATACGAAAATAGCCATCATTTGGATGGCAAAGTATTGTTACCCCAAAAAAGTTGATTTTTGTTAATCCAGCAAAGAAAAAGTAGATAAAATATAAAATGCTCTTTCTTATTTTATTGTGGGATGTTTAACTATCAAATTATATGTTACTTTCGAAAAAAAAAACTATCAAAATATATGTTTTGTTTCTTTATTTTAAGAGGATGAAGTTCATCACCCTAAATGAAATTCACTTGTTCGCGCTACAGGTCCGTTTTCACCGTGCAGCAATACTTGTACCGTAGTAAGTAGTAACTGTTGTATTGCCGTGTTGGCAAACCCTTGATTGATTTTGAATTTTTCATCATTCTATGAAATAATTTTTGTAGTTTTAATTATTATGTTATTGACTCATCCTCTCTCATATCTTTAGAAAATTGTTGTGTTACAAATTGTTCTTGTGTTCGATTCCTCACTGTGTTCGTACTTATCCAAAAAGTACAAGTAGATAATGGATTCTAAAGAAGGGAAAATGTGTGTGCAACCAAAAGAAAAAAAAAATGGAAAGGGCCAAAAGTGAAAACGAATCAGCTAGAACCAAATGGATAAAAGCACTTAAATCATTGCAGCCAAGCTTTGAAATGTAAAGTGGTTCTAAGCACCAACCAGCCATTTATCGTTTAGGCACAGGCAGGCAGTGGGTCAGGCTGGGCGGGACGGGAAGCCCATTGGGCTTTTGAAAAAATTCATGATAGGTTGGGTCTACCCAAACTCTCTCGGCTGTGAAATACTTGGCTCAACCCGTCTGTGCATTTTGTACACAATGACTGTTGGGCCGGGCTAAAAGTCGGTCAACCTCATTCATCGAGGCGGACCAAATAGACTCGATTTTTATCGGACCTAGAAAATCATGGCCTAATCCAACCAAAATTTCGGGTCGAACTGCATTTTGCCGGCTCTAGGCACGTGAACAAAAAAAGGCTCGGAATATATCCTCAAAGCAAAGCCAAAAATTAATTCAGCTGCCACCCAAAAATAATGCAGTTTGAATTTTTTTCTAATATTGTATTGGATTTTGTATTTATACGTGTAAAATACTTTATAGTTTTTTTCTAATATTTAGAATTTATCATCTAAACATATCAAGACGTGCATATATTATACAGGAGAAAATTTAAAATATATATATATATATATATATATATATATATATAGGGATATGATCTCGTAAGGATGACTTCTACTTATGTAAAGGCAAAGTGTGGATCGATCCTATCCATCTACCCTTTGATGATCAATGGTCCGGATGCCTATTAAAATTACATAATTTATCAATTAATTAAGAGACGAAAATGGCAAAATAGTAACTAACAAAATCCTATAATCACCTTGCCATAATCACGCCCTACAATCATGGAAGTGATGGAAATCACGTTTCCATAATTGAAAACACAAATTCACACCATATCATCTTCTCCTCTCCTTCTCTCTTCTTGCAAAAGTGGAACAAAAACAAAATCGCGAGCAAAAAAATTGCACGATACACCATGGGAGATCAATATACTCAACAACATCAAAGTGACGTATCAATGGAAAATACATATGAAAAAATTGAATTTGCGGCGGCGTGAAACTTAAACTAGTACGTATAATTCAGTACGAAATAACAATATGACAATATGCCATAATTATCTACAAATTCTCGAAAAACAACCATGTTTACCCTTTTTGTACATTCACTCATTTGAATAACAAACAACTCACATATTATTAGTGTCTTTTTGATGTATAATTTGAAAAAAAACGATGCACATTTAGTTTGTCTTTGAACATTAGTAAATTGAAAAGTAACAGCTTAATTTTGGTCCACTGGAAAAAATGATGCACAATTAGTTTCTTTTATACATATATAGTGTATAAGTAATGCACAATTTTATAAAAACGATGCACAATTAGTTTATTTTGATGCATATATAATCCGTACGTAATGTATAACTTTATAAAAACGATGCATATTTAGTGTTTATGTTCATCCATATGCTTAGTGCACAGTTCATGTTATGTTGAAAATGACCTTTGTTATTTTGATTCATACATTGAAATGTGATGCATACCTAGTGTATAACTGATGCATAATTACTAATCAAATGATACATACTTATGTTGACGTGTAACTTGTGCACATTACAGAAATATTAAATATATGGATTGGTAAAATTTCAGCAAAAGATACTAATAATGTGGTGCATAAATAGGAATAAAAGGTGCATATTTAGTTGGTATTTGTGAACATGTGCCAATTAGACAACCAAGACAAAAAATATTTGTGATTTGATGCTTATTTGTACATATGTGCTGCATAATTATTACAAAATTGGTGCAAAAAAATATAATGAATATTACATCTACCTCTCATCGCTTAATCTTTAGAATATTTTGTGCAAATTTACTTGATGAAAATAGCCAACACAATGAAGTACGAGAACGCATTGTAATATCCACAAATAGACATGCAATTTCGTACATTGGAGGACATTGTGCAATTTTATAAGGACTACGACAAAAGATGCGGCTTTGACATACGAAGAAATACCTCTAGAAAATTTAAAAACCAAGAGATTCGGTTGCAGTACATTGTATGTAATCGAGAGGGATACAAACATACAATAACTGCAAGAAATGGAGAGGGAAGCAGTAAACATACAAGAAAACGCAAGAGAGTTTCAAATCGCGTTGGTTGCAAGGCAAACTACGTACTAGAATACACGGGGAATAGAACATACACAATAAAGCATTTCGAAGAACGCCACACGCATTGTTTCACATCAGAATCTTACCGGCGTTTTTTTAAAGTAAATCGGAATTTAAATTTTGGTCACCAACAATTTATATTAAATTGTTCAAAGGCCTACAGAGGCACTGCGAAGGCACGCCACTTATTTAGGCAAATTGTTGGAAGATATTTGCAAGCAGATGCATTGTAGATCGATTTCTAGAATTTCAAAACAGGCTTGAAGGCATACATAAAGTGCATTTAACATTTGATAATCGACAAATTCTTGAAAAAAAGGAGATCTATCCAGAATGGCCTTTAGTTATAGCGTGGGCGAAAAACGATCAACCGACGAAACATTCAGGCGGACCCTATTTCTGTGCGCAATTATGCAATGTTTCGAGACATGATTTCATTTGATGCTACTTACAATACAAACATGTCAGTTAGGAAAAATGGTGCATATATATATATATATATATATATCAAAACTGGTATATATATACATAACATGGTGTACTTTTACTAAAACAATGATGCATTTCAAATGTACTTGTTCTCAGGTACAAAATGGTTTTTGCATCGTTTGAGGCATTTGACAACCATCGTCGTTGTGATAAGTTTATTGAAGGAGGATGAGGAATCCTATGTCTGGTTATTTAGAATTTTTTTGGAAATGATGTGCAGAGAATTGTACTATATTGTAACCGATCAAGATCCGTCAATAAAAAACGCATTCAAAATAGTTTTCAAGACCGTAAGGCACCGCTTATGCATGTGGCACATTATGGAGAAGGTGAGCACTAAAGTCGGCCATACATTGATAAAAAATGACCAATTCTTACATCGTCTTAATTCTGCTGTTTGGAATGACCAAATTGAACCTGCTGAATTTGAAAAATTATGGCAATCAGTGATGACAGAGTTCAATCTAGAAAACCATCCTTGGTTTTCATCATTGTATGAAATAAAAAATACCTGGATCCCTGTTTATTTTAGAGATGTTCCCATGTGGGGTTGCTGCGAACTACGTCACGGTCTGAAAGCACAAACAATTGGTTCGGCGGGTTTACAAACCCACAAGTCAATTTATTAGAGTTTTTCATGCACTTTGACAACGCAATGGATTCGCAACGACACACATTACACAAATTAAACAACAACAGTGAAACTCTCATCCCCGAATGCAAGACTCCATTGGACATTAAAAAAAAAAGCAACATTGTACACACATGCTTAATAAGCTTGGAGATTGAAACCGCATGTTATAAGTGCTTCGAGTACATTTGGTCACAAGAACATGTGGCAAATTGTTCCTACTCAATAAAAGACCAAAATGATGCAATTGTCAATGTATTTATCTTGCAAAGACCAAACAAAGGCAATGTGTAGTCGCAAGATATTTGAAATGCACATAATTTTGTGTCAAGACATCTTAAATCGTATTCAAGGACGAAGGAAATTCCCAACAAGTACGTACCTACACGATGGATGAAACAGGCATCCATACATCCATCAACAACAAGCGGTCAACTATATGAATTCGAAGGTGGGGAAGAAGCAAACACCACTCTAAATGAATTGTGGTCAACTTTCCACAATTGCATAAGACTTGCAAATAGAAGAGTGGAAAAATTGGCCGACTTAGCACGCTTATTATCTGAACACAAGGACAAATTAACTGAAGACCAAGAAGAGCACGCAATTGGTAGCAAGTAAACACTGATTGAAACTTAATGCGACTCTACTTCTCAAATGGACATCTCAGTATTGCCACCATAACAAGCAAGTAACAAGGGCAGTGGGAGCCGAATAAAAATAGGATACATAGTCAGAAAGAAAAGGCAATCCGTGCAAGCACCAAACTAAAAAGAAAATGTGGTACCTTTGGCAAATTTGCATCGCACAACAGCCAGACTTGCCCCAATCAACCAACAGAATGAGCACCCCCTTTTTAATTAGATTCTGTTTGATACTTTTCAAAAACTCAGTACTTTACAGTCTAAAAGTTTTAATCGTGAATTGTTATGTACAATTACATTATTAGATCAAATGAATCATCATTATATTCTGCATATGCACTACATGGCCATTAAAATGGTGCATTTATAAATGAACTGTGGAGATCGAAATGCTTCAAAATAGTACTAATTATGCGCCAAATAATTACTAAATATGCACTACAATGGTCATTAACACTTGCATTAAGAAACATTCATTGTGGAAAACATATATGCATCAACACACTACTAACTATGTGCCAAAAACTACTAATTGTGTACTGCAAATATCACTAACTATGCACCCAAAAGAACCACAATTGTGAAAACAGCGTAATTTGCATCAATATAAAAATAACTATGCACCAAAATGTTATTAAATGCGCATTAGTATTAAACAAGCAAATTTCATAAATTTCTTATTTGTGTACATAAAAATCGTTAACCATGCACAAGTATATTGAACAAAAAACACCATTCCATCAGAATCTGATAAAAAAATGCACACATCTTCCAATTAACAAAAAAAACTCAATACTCCAGAAGTAAACAAAAAACACAAATATATTATGGAAAACTTGAACTACATACTTACATTCAAATTGTACCATTAACACCGTTAAAATTACATCATCATTCAAAAATAAACTACACTAAAAAACGACATAGAACATGTTAGGAAATTTATTTTATAGATTTTGATGATACCATGTAAAACTTAAACTAGAAAGTTGGCACCCCATTTTCCTTGTAATTTGTATTGTAATAGATAGGGCTAGAAAAGCTGAGTCGGGTCAGCTATGCCAAGAAATACAAGAAGTCAACTGCGGACTGGATTGAAGACTCTGCTGTGTGTTAGCTGAGTATGGCCAAGAAAGAAGTCAATGACTCGATTGAAGGAGTGTTAGCTGAGGAACAGCTGTAAGAAGTGTCAGTCAAGTTAGCTCAAGAAGCCAAGTCTACAAGTTGAAGTGACAGTTGAGTCATCCAATGACTGGAAGCTGACTCAAGTCACATGGGGTAAAGACAACAGTCTAGTCAAGACAACTCACTTAGATCCATTGATTAAAGTCAAGAATGTTACTCAGAATAGTAACATGTCAAAGCTGTTAGGTGTAAAGTGTGAGTCCCAGAATTGTGCAAAAGGAATAAACCAATGGGAAACACTGCACCGTGTGTCAGATACTCTGCAATGTTGCAAGACATTTAATACGAGAAAATGTCAACATCAAGGACTGCAGACAAGACAAGCCAACGAACATAAGTGACTTTTGAAATTAGCCTATCTCTTCAATGGGAAAATTTCAAAAATGCACTATAAAAGGTTGAGGAATTTATTGAGAAGAGATTACCTTGTTAACCTGAACCACGAACAAGCAAGCAATATTCAAGCATTTAACCTGCAATATTCTCAAGTACACTCAAGCAAATCCTCAAGCCTGAAACTCGAAGGAAATCAATCCAACACAAGCTGTGAAGGAAAGACAACTTCAAATCTGTTGAAGAGGAAACTTTTGAAGAATCAAAAGGGGTCTACTTTCCTAGGAGGATTGTAGGAAGGTTCAAGGTCAAACCAGTATCAAGTTTGTTGGAGGGCTACGTGATCAATTCCAAGAACTTGAGAAGTGAGCTGAAGTAGCAAGACAACTGCCTTGTGAAGAAGCTGAGTCGCAAGAGAAGCCAGCTGTGTGATCAAGGTTGTCTCAGATGTTCACCACTTTGTAAATTGATCTCATTACTTAGTGGATTCCTCCGGGGAGTTGGAGAAGAGAGGATTAGAAGAATTACCCCATCTTGAACCTCTATAAAAATATTTGTGTCATTTACTTTCAAAGACATTTACTTTCTTGCATACTTACATCATATATGTTGTTAGAATCATAATTGTTATCCAACCGATTAATAATCAAGTGCTAAAAATCAAGTGTTAAAACAAACTTAAAACAAATCAAGGGTGTTAAGTATTTACTGATAAAACCAAAACCAGCCAAGTTAAGTTTAGGTTAAACAACCGAGTTATTCTATCAATGACTCTATCGAAAGTCGTTGAGTGGCTAACTTAGCTGAATAACCAACTTAGTTGTCCCTCAAGGACACAACTGTTTGAGTCAACTCTGTTGTAATTTTAAAAGGACTAAATCAAAAATTTGGTAAGGTTTATTCAACCCCCCTTTCTAAACCTTACTCACACCCCTTGGGACCTACAGAACATACCCATGAAAAAAATCAGTTTTCAAGTACAAAAAAACATCCCATCAAATTCCAAACATTGTCCCTATGAATTCTTCTTATCATTAAAGAATTTCTTGGCCGAATCTAAAATGATGTACAATTTTGATAACTAATTGTGCATCATCTAAAAAAAGTTATAAAGATGCAATGTTTTATTACTATATGTGCATCAAAACGTAACTACCGTTCACCATTATCCTTTATAAAATACACAGATGTAAAATCTAGTAATTATATGTCAAAAAATAGAATTAAAACAAAACACTAATGACATATACCGTCACTAAGGTCGTCGCAAAAAACCTAGAAGGGGAGTTCGCATCCTTCACTTCCTTCTTCTCATTAAGCAATTTGGACAAGACATCAATAACAACGACGCTTATATACTCCCCTGGCCTCATTGTCTCCAACTCCTCTCTTATAACCATCTTGTCAGCCATCCTTAAAACAACTGATGTTAGAATAACAAGAGAGGATTAGAAGAATTACCCCATCTTCGAACTTCCATAAAAATATTTGTGTCATTTACTTTCAGCATATTTACTTTCTTGCATACTTACATCATATCTGCTGTTAGAATAATATTTGTTATCCAACTGATTAATAACCAAGTGCTAAAAATCAAGTGTTAAAACAAACTTAAAACAAATCGAGGGTGTTAAGTCTTTCGCTGATAAAACCAAACCAGCCAAGTTAAGTTTATGTTAAACAGTCGAGTTATTCTATCAACAGCTCTATCGAGTCTGTTGAGTGGCTAACTTAGCTGAATAACCAACTTAGTTGTCCCTCAAGGACACATCTGTTTGAGTCAACTCTGTTGTAATTTAAAAGGACTAAATCGAAAATTTGGTAAGGTTTATTCAACCCCCCCTTCTAAACCTTACTCACACCCCTTGGGACCTACAAGTGGTATTAAAGCGGTTGGTTCATTGAGCCTTCCGCACTGGTTACTGAACTAGATCTCTATCTTTTCAAAAAGGTTTAAAACACTTGCATTTTCAAAATCTTTCATTATAAGCAAAGTTATAATCATGGAAGCAAATCTGACACGCATTCCTATGTTCACTGTTGTAGAATTTGATGATTGGAAAATTCGTATGCAGGCTCATATATCTGCATTACATGATGAAATGTGGCTTGTGATAGAGGATGGGCCACTACAAATACTTAAAGTGAACACAACTGCAATAAGACCAGCTGCAGCTGAATGAGAAGAAGTTGTTGCTGAAGCAAGACCAGCCATGGTTGAAAAACCAAGGACTGAGTGGATAAATGAAGATATGAAGAGATACAACTTGGACAATGTGGCCAAGGACATACTCTATAAGACATTGGACAAAACAATGCTCAATAAAGTCAAATCTTGCAAATCTCTGCAAAAGAAATCTGGAATAAACTGACTTTAATTTGTGAAGGATCAGAACAAATTAAAGAATATAAATTGTCTGTTGCTGTTCAAAAATTTGAAAATTTCAAAATACTTGCAGGTGAAACCATGGATAAACTGGATGCCAGATTCAGTGAAATCACAAATGAGCTTTCAACTCTTGGGAAAGAATATACATAAAAGGAAATGTGTATGAAGATCTTAAGGAGCTTCCCAGCTGAATGGAAAATGAAGACTATGGTCCTGAGACATTCCATGGACCTCTTAAGAACATCTAACCATGAGCTTTTCTCAGACCTCAAAGCCTATGAGTTTGAGCTGAGAAGAAAAGAGCAGGAGGAGACAACTGTACCCAAGACAGATGCACTGATAGCCAAGGATAGAAAGAGAGCTTAACCCAAGGAAGCCATAGACCAGGAGGAAATTGCCCTAATGGTTAAAAGATTCAACATGTTCTTCAATAAGAACTATAAAAGAAATAAGGGTGAAACCTCCAGGAGACATTCAGCTCCCTCCAAGTCAAGGGAAGATAGGCCACCCAAGAGAGCTGAGCATCAAAGGGTTGAATATCAGAGAGCTGATAATCCAAGAACAGAAAGAGTTGATCAAAGAGCTGAGAACCTGTGTTGGAACTGCAGACAACCAAGACATTTTACAGTTGACTGTTCCTATCCACCAGTCAACAAATATAGGAATGAATAAGAAAGAAAAGTCTCCAGAGAGAGAAGACAGGAAAAGAAGAAAGCCATGTTAGCTGCTGAGACTGCTGAGACAACTAAGTCTAAAGAAGCAACAAACTCAGAGAGTAGTGAAGCTGACTACTCAAGTGACTCTGAGGAAGAGGCTATGATCTGCCTTATAGCTAAAGAACAAGATCAACTAGATCAAGAAGATGAGGTACACTCTAACTCATCTCATTCAGATTCAAGTGATTGTGATTGTGATACACACACTTCATCTCTCACTGATCTTTATGATTCATTAGGCAAAATGATGAAAGATTTTGAACACATAAAATCCTCACACACAATTTTAAATGAGGAAAACAAATGACTTAAAACCCAAAACTAGGTTGATTGACTAAAGAGTTGTAGTACTCACGAGTCACATAGCTAATGAGAACACTAAGCTGAAGGCTGAGAATGCCAAGATCTTAGCAGAGTTAGATGCTATAAAAAAGAGGGAAAAAGATCTCAAAAATGTGATTGCCTCATTTACAAAGGCATCCAAATCATTGGATGATCTTATCATGAGTCAAAAAGAATGTGGAGATAAAACAGGCATAGGGTTTAACTACTTTGTGCACAATCAAACTCCAAGAGTGATTTTGGAAAAAAAGATCTTCAAGCAATGAAACATCTCAAAAATCTAAAACACCAAATGTTGCACCCACATTCACTCCTAAGCACAATCACAAACAAACTTTCCTTGGATACAAAAGAAAAGGAAAACAACCAGTTGGGTATGCTGAGAGGACAGCTGAGAAGAAATCCAGCCGAGTTCCTCAACAAACTCCAAACAGAAAATACTCCGTGAAAAGCAAACAGAGCTACCAAAAACCCCAGAAGTTTCATCAGAGAAACACACATGATTGGAATGGTAGAAACTCTCCAAACTATGCTGATTGGAATAATATGAAACATCAACAAAGACCTATGAAATACAAGCCAAGATGACAAAGACCTAAAACTCAGCAAAGGTCATTCCAAAGGCAAAAGAGCTATCATCAACACACATATACACTCAAGCACTACACTCAGAATTATCAAACTATCCTAAGAGAGCAATTGCTAAAACACACACACAGGCATACAGACAAAAGAGACAGTTGTAGGAACCTAAAACCCCCAAGCAATTTGCTAATGTGCACTATGATTATGGCACTGATAGATGGCAACCTGTTAGAGTCAAGTCCTTTGGCTATAGGTTGGTTGGATCATGTTATAGCACTAACCCCTCAGGACCCAGGCAAGTATGGGTACCTAAAAACTGATTTCCTTGATTGTAGGTTCAAGGAGCAGCTGAGTGCCAAGGAACCTGGTACATGGATAGTGGTTGTTCCAGACATATGACAGGAAACAAGAAAAACCTGTCAAGATTCAAGGAGATTAGAGGTACAAAATTCATATTTGGAGGAAATAAAGCTCCAGGGGAAATCAAAGGCACATGATCTATCAAGAAGAATGGATTGGAAATCACAGATGTTGCTTATGTTGAAGGCCTTTACTTCAACTTGTTAAGCATCAGTCAACTCTGTGATAAATGCTACAATGTTGGATTCAATATGGGAGTGTGCCAGATCAAAGATGCTGAATCAAATGAAATAGTGCTGCAAGGATCAAGACTGAAGAATATGTATGTGGTAGATTGGTCTACTGTTGCACCAAGTACTTGTCTACTAGCAAAAGCACAACACTTTTAATGATTTTAATCAAGTTGGTTGTGGCACAAGAAGGTTCGAGTCATCCGAATTTCAAGGTAATCAACAAGCTTGCAAGGAGTCATCTTGTAGAAGGCTTGCCAGACTCAGTGTACAAGAAAGAGAGTGTATGTGATGCATGCCAGATGGGAAAGCAAATAAAATCTTCATTCAAGGATAAGCCAAGTCCTTCTTCAACAAGGATATTACATATGTTGCTTGTGGATTTATTTGGTCCAGTTGAGCCAGCCAGCATAAGTGGAAAAAAATACACCTTGGTAGTGGTAGATGACTATTCAAGATATACATGGACAATCTTCATGTGTAAAAAGAAGGAAACTTTGCAGAACTTACCTCAGCTGATGAAAAGAGCTCAAAATGAAAAGAGCCAAAACATTATAAAGATAAAGTCTGACAAAGGAACTGAGTTTGTCAATGGGATAATAACTCAGTATTGTGTTGAAAATGGAATTGCTCATGAGTTATCACCGCAAGAACTCCGTGAGAATGGAATGGAGTATTATTGAAAGAAGGAGCAGAACTCTCAAGGAAGCTGCAAGGACCATGTTAGTCAAAAAAGAAATAAATTGGATTGCCTAATAGATTTTGGTCAAGCCATCAACACTTTGACATGCTATACTCAAAATAGATGCATGATCAACAGGCAATTGACCAAGACTCCCTATGAGATTTGGACAGGGAGAAAGCCAAATGTTGGATATTTCAGGATATTTGGATGTAAATATTTCATCCATAACAATGGCAAATATAATTTGAAGGCTTTTGATGCTAAAGCTGATGAAGGTATCTTTTTGGGATACTAAGCTGAGAGCAAAGCCTATAGAGTGCTGAACAAGAGGACTATGGTCACAGAATAGTCTATCCATGTGGTTTTTGATGAACCTAATGTAAATGGAGAAGACATTGAAGAGTTAGCTGACAAGCTGAATCAGCCAACTATACAGAAGAGTCCTTATGTTGAAGATGAAGTGAGAGCAAGCAACCCTGATGAAGATGAGATAGATGAATCTCAAATACAGTTGGAAAGTCTGCAGCTGAATGAAGATGAAAGAGTTGTTCAAGACAACTTAGCTGTGAGACGGCTGAATCCAGCAGACTTACTCCAACCTGACGTGAGATGGCTGAGAGACCATCCACGAGAGTTAGTTATTGGAGATGTTAGAGATGGCATAAGAACCAGATCCAGAGCACAACATGAAACAATGTTCACTTGTTTTATTTCCCAGATAGAGCCTAAAGATGTGTCTCAAGCATTGGATGACACACATTAGATTCAAGCCATGCAAGAAGAGCTGAATCAGTTTGAAAGCAACAAAGTATGAGAATTGGTGCAGAGGCCAACCCATCAAAATGTAATTGGCACAAAATGGGTTTTCAGAAATAAAATGAATGAGGAAGGATCTGTTGTAAGAAACAAAGCAAGATTGATAGCCAAAGGGTATTTCCAAGAAGAGGGTATAGATTTTGATGAAACCTTTGCTCCTGTTGCAAGATTGGAAGCAATAAGGATGTTTCTTGCTTATGCTACACATAAGAACTTCACTGTGTATCAAATGGATGTGAAGAGTGCATTTCTAAATGGACTGTTAGAGGAAGAAGTTTATGTTGAACAACCTCCAGGTTTTGAGCAGAAAACTATTGGAGATAAGGTATATAAGCTCAAGAAAGCATTATATGGATTGAAACAAGCACCAAGAGCATGATATGATACATTGTCTCAATTTCTAACTGATAATGGATTCACCAAAGGCAAAGTTGACAGAACACTCTTCAGAATTCAAGATGGAGAGAGTATACTGCTTGTTCAAATATATGTGGATGACATCATTTTTGGATCCACAAACAAAGAGTTGTGTGATAAGTTCTCAAACCTCATGCAAGGTAAATTTGAGATGAGCATGATGGGAGAGCTGACTTTCTTCCTAGGACTTCAAGTCAAGCAATTGAAGGATGGAACCTTCATAAGTCAGACAAAATACACTAGAGATTTGATGAAGAAATTTGGTATGGAATAAAAGTCTTCTGTGAAAATACCAATGAACACATAAGTCAAGATGGACATGGATGCAGATGGCAAAGCTGTAGATCGAACCAGATATAGAGCTCTCATTGGATCATTGCTCTATCTAACAACAAGCAGGCCAGACATCACCTTTGCAGTAGGTGTATAAGCAAGATTTCAATCTGCACCAAAGGAGAGCCACATGACTGCAACTAAGAGAATCCTAAGGTATTTGAAGGGATGCCAAGAAGTTGGCTTATGGTATCCAAAGGAAGGTGGATTCAAGCTTATTGGTTACTCAGACTCAGACTATGCTGGATGTAGAGTTGACAGGAAGAGTACTTCAGGTACATGTCAAATGCTTGGAAATAGATTGGTTTCTTGGTTCAGTAAGAAACAAAATTCAATTGCCATTTCCACAGCTGAAGCAGAGTACATAGTTGCAGGCAGCTGTTGTACCCAAGTCTTATGGATGAGATAACAGCTGAGAGATTATGAGATTGAGGAAAAAGAGATTCCAATTATGTGTGATAACACTAGTGCTATTGCAATCACTCAAAATCCTGTGTTGCATTCAAGAACAAAGCACATTGATGTCAGATATCCTTTCATAAGAGATCATGTTGAAAAGAAAGATATCACTTTGGAATACATCTCAACTGATAAGCGGTTAGTTGATATATTCACAAAGCCTCTATGTGAATCAAGGTTTGAAGAGCTCAAAAATGAGTTAGGGTTAATTGAGCTGAGTTGAAACTCAGAAGACTCAATCGTGAGAGAAGAAGATGAGAAAATAAAAAAAGAGCAAGTTTCACACACTTGACCAAGTGAAATAGCCTTATCGGGAAGTGATACATGTTTTTTGATTGAGTTAGGTAGCGGTGAGTTACATCATGTGAAGAGAGAAGCAGAGTTAAGTCACTTTGGATATAAGCTGAATCATTTATGAGCTAAGTGACAAAAACGAAGTCGTTTTAAATGAGCGGGAATATTTTCAAGGATGACGTCAGCGTAATAATGACGGTCACAGTAAAAGCTGTACAGTAAGCCATATGATTGGATATAAATATTGCTGCATTAAATGCGATGAATTAAATATGGTTTTGACGTTCTAATCTGAGTCGTTGATTTTGATCAAAAAATTCAAAATCCGAAATGTGTCCTCTCATGTCCCTTATATACGGAAGTTTGCATTTCTCTCATCTTACGCGAACTGTTCATCTTCAAGCAAAGCAAACTTTTCTCTCTGAAACCCTAAGTTCTCTCAAGCAAGTTTCTAGTTTTTTAGATCGGTAAAAATCTCTGAAAATGGCACCAAAGTTTGATTATGTGAAGCTCTCGAAGCAAATCCACTCTGGTTCATCAGTGGACTTCAATGGAATGGTGAAGCAGGATGTTGATGAGACCCTGGTTCTAAAAATAGCGGAGATGTTGGAAAAGACTGGTCTCAAAGCTTTTCTGACCATGGAGTATTCTCATACCTACCTTGAGGAGGTAGCTATGTTCTATGTCAACGCAGAGGTGCAGGATGAAGAAATCAAATCTTCCGTCCACAGCAAGGACATAAAAATTAGGGCAAAAGACCTTGCTGAGCACTGCTTGTTGCGTTCGGAAGGCATGAAGGAAATATACGAGGCTGATGTCGACTTGGCTGCTACATGGAAGGAAGTAGCCAAACCTGAGTGTGCTGCTAAAGTGGTTTACACAAGCGAAGAAAATTCTTTGAAGGACGACTATCACAAACTGATGGATGTCGTCTCGAAATGGGTAGACATGAAGTTTGGCAGTTTCAATCAGCTATCCAAGACAAAGTTGATCATCATGGTTGCGATCATGCAGGGTAAGAAGGTTAACTGGGCTGAGTTTGTCTACAACAGACTCTACCAGAATGTGTTAAACAAGACCTTTAAGGAGGATGGGTCTTTTGGATGCTCACTTGGATATGGTCTTGTGATTGGCCATTTGCTGGGAGTGAAGGGTGTTGCACTTCGTCATGGCCAACCCTTCCACGTGAATAAGAAAATGTTTAGGGCAAACCTTTCTGGTGCCCAGAAGAGACCTCACGTGAAGAAAGCTGATACCAGTGAGGGGGAATCAGCTGACCCCGAAGACACAACTGCTACCCCTTCCCCGAAGAGGAAAGCTGCCCCTGCAGCTCAGACAAAGAAAGTTGCCCCTGCAGCTAAGAAAAAGAAAGCACCTGTCCCTGCAGCCGAGTCACCTGCCCGAGCAGCCGAGACTCCTGCTCCTGCAGCAGAGACTGAGAAAGAATCCCAAATTCTTTCTCCTGTCATTAAGAAGAAGAGGACTACCAAGACGAGGGAGGCAACTCCCTCTAAGAAGAATGCCCAAGCCCCCACTACTGATGAATCTACTGAATCAAAACCAGAAGTCCCTCTGGTTCGTCCAAGAAAGAGAAGGCTGGTCAGGCATTATGACCTTGAGAAGATGGCTGAGTCGCTACTCATTTGAGAAAAAGCCGAGGCTATTTGGTGATCAAGAAGCGCATAGATCTCCCGGTTATTGATGCAATCGCAAAAGTCTGGCGATGGTGATCGTGCAGATATCGATCGATTTGAAGACCCATGTGTGTGAAAGATGAACAGTGAGAGAGTGCAGTAGTAGAGACAACTAAACCTGTTGTTGAAAAAGTTGCCTCCCCGCCCACATCTGATGCTGCTGCTTCTGAGGAAGAGCAAGGTCTTCTACCTCCCATTCCAGAAACAGGAGGAGAAGGTGAAGATGATGATGACGATGTAATCATGTACTCTCCACTTTACCCAGATATTCAACTATGCTTAAGAGAATGGAGAGCATGGAAACTGGATCACTCAAGGGTGCAGTTCACTCACCCTGAGTTTATAGAAGAAGAAGAAGAGTTGCTCCGATTTCTTGGAGTTGCAACTGTCCGACAGGCTCTCGATGAAGACAAATGCATGGATATCCTCCACATCATAAAGGCGGTGAAAAGGATAAAGCTGAGGAGCGAGCCCAAGCATTGGAAAAATAAAAAATATGCGAATTTACAGGCTCTCCAGATCACACTCACACACATCTTGATGTGCTCTCAGAAAATGATGAGGATCCTAATGCTGCAGCCGAGAAGTCAGATATGCAGCAGGCTGTGAGGGAATCCAGAGCCATCCATGAGCAGCAGTTGTTAGAAGGTCCAGGAGAGTCATCTCATACTCTTCTGCAAACTGATCCTCTGGGAGTGGCACATCACATTGCATCTGTTATTGCTGCAACCACGTCCCCTGTGCAATCATAGGATGGATCCAAGGGAAATGGCGATGAAGCTGGGAAGTTGGGCACCCAAGCTGAGCCAACCCCTGTAGAAGATGTTCTCACACCTGCCCCGGTGGCTGAGCACTCAACGGATAAAGCCGCATATTTGGAGAAGAGTGACCCCACAATCAGTCACTCAACTGGTGAGCCAGCTGAGGGGGAAACACTCTCCACCACAGCAGGGTTGGAGGTTGTTGTGGGAGACACACAAATGAAGTTTGGAGGCAAAGTTGAGAAGGATAGTGAACAACAGCAGAGTGACATTGACGAAGCTCGGGCGGTTGAGTGCCCGGTTGAAGTGTCCGCTTTGAAGGCCAATGATGCTGTTATCACAGCCGAGGCACAAGATGGTGATGCCCCAGGAGTTAACACTCTGGGCACAGAAAGTGCAATCCAAGGAGTTGAGACTCCTATGGATGCCATTGTCGAAGACCCTAAGACAGTTGTGACTGTCGAAGGGAATGTTGAAGGCCTCGCAGCAGTTGAGTCTGCTAGGGGTGTTGAAGGCCTAAGAGAGGTTGACACTTCCCTGGGTAAGGGTCAAGATACACAGAACATTCCTCCAGTACACAACGCTGATACAGAAAAGGAGATAAGAGCTCTTCATGACTCCCAGGAAAACATAGATACATCATTTTTGGGATCAAAAGATGAAGCCGAGTCCACTCCACTTGCAGATCCTACAGACCCAGCTGAGGATGTTCTCAAGACTAAGAGCTAAATCAGTGAGAAATCGGCTCGCACAAAGTTCAACTTTGATGATGAGCCAACTCCGCAAGTCTCATCATCGTCTGATGATGTTGATGATATAGCCGAGGAAGAGGTAATTCATTTGGAAAATTCTACTGAGATCGAGGAAGCTATTAAGACAGCTGAGGCTCTGTCAGCTGGGCAAGACAATCCAAATGCCCCAACTGAAACCAAGTCATCTGCGCAGGCTCCCACAGCTGCAGTAGTAACGACTCTGTCAGCTCCGTCACAGGCTCACACAGATGTGAACATTGCCGATGTAGCTACCGCAGCAGAGGCATCGAGAGTTGAAACCACTCAACCGCAACAAGGGAAGGCAGCGAAGGGACGAGACCTAGAAATTCCCTATGCGCGCGATAATGTCTTTCAGGACATGTTTCCGTTCACCCAGGACCTGCCTGCATCCGAGGAAGAGACAGCTGCTGAACTAAGATGATACACTGTAAGAGAAGACCCCATCATTCCCACCGACACGATTGTTCCAGCAGACTTTGATTTTGACACAGAGTGGACGGCAGCTGAATCAGGCGAGACAGCTGAAATTCGTGAAGTCTTCAAGAAGCTTTGTGAGGAGATTGAGAAGATTAAACGACACCAGACCTCATTGGATTTACGCTTGGACAATCGCGATGCCACTCTCACAGCAGATTTTAGAGGGATCGTGGTGCAAATTTGGGAATGGACCCAACCGCAGACTGCGATGCGAATCGAGCAAGTACGATACTTCAAAGCCTTATATGGAAGAATGCTCATATGGAGTGTGGATAACTCCATGATCAGGCAGCGGATGAAGGAATACATTGAAAGAATAGCCCGATCTCAAAAAATGATATGGAGCTATTGCAACATTTTCAGAAGAATGAGATCCTCAGACTCAAAAATGCAATGAATGACAATTCAGCCTAATCTTGGCTAAAATGAAGATATTGAGAGCCGAGTCTAAGGAAATTCGATCGGAGATTCGAACTGCATCTGATGCAGCAGACTCCAAGCACGATTCCACGATTAACAGACTGGACTTTCTCCTTGGAAGCATGTTCCATGGGGTCCCTCTCTCCTTTGATGATGCCAAAAAGGGAGAAGAGGAGTCCCTAAAGGGATTAAAAGAAGAGAAATTGAAGAAAGACGCAGCTAAGATGAAAGACACAAGTGTGAAGAAGGGTAAAGCAACTGAGGGGGAAAGTTCGAAGGATCTGACTTTAATGTTAGCTGAAACCCCCTAGCAAAGTCATGTTACTGCCTCCATCCTGAGCAAACTACATGTGACCCTACCAATTGAGCACTCTACTGTGCCAATGGCAGAGAAAAGGAAGATTATTGAAGCAGGGTTTGAGGAGTTCCCTAAAAAGCAGGATGCTCGCGTTCAGGAAGTGTTGAAACAATATGGTGGTCTTGCAGTTGGAAATGATCAGGATGCGACACCTGATGATGGATCTGAGCCTAGATCAGTTGAAGAGTTTAAAACCCTTGAATCAGAAGGCTATTTCTAAGGAATGGCTCTGGCCCAAGCCTGGGATTTGTACTGGGAGAAAGGTTTAGCCTTGTGTGATGAAGTCGAAAGCATAGATCTTCAGAAATGATCACCGTGGAAGCAAAAGACTCCTATGCAGTACACACCCAGAGGTAGAGGAAGAGCTGAGTCAGGTAAAGGAAGAAGTGGTGGGGGAAGAGGTTCCCTACCTATACCAAAACCCAAGGACGTTGAATTTGTAGATCCTGACAAGAAAGGCTTGATTTACTGGGCTGGATATGATCACCTAGCCAACCGGGAAGTGGCAAGAAAGAACGTTGAGGCAGTAATAAGACAAGAAGAAGACAATGAAAGGCAAACTCGAGAATAGCTTGCGAGGAAGCAAAGGGATGATGCTTTCAAACGGGCCTATGAAAAGAAGAAAAGAAGGGAAGAAGAAGAGAAGAAGAGGAAAAAAGCTTATGACGACGAGGAGCGCAAGAGAGCTGAAGTAGAAAGAGGAAGAAAGCAGCGAAGGCATTGAAGTGTTGCTGCAAACCCCTTCATGTATATTACCATTGTAAATACATTCATGTAAGTCGTCTGTTTACACAGCTGTTTACATTTTGTATCAGAGCATTCTTTATCATAGCAATAAACATCCATCTAAGCTAATATGCAAGAATACATTGTCTGTATGTGTTGGGATTTAGTCCAGCATCCTGCCTGCAATGGGCTTTAAAAGAGGCGCGAGGCGCGGCCCGCGATTCGAACTCGTGAGCGCTGGATTGCATAGTTAAAGGATAGGATTTGGACTACCTATACCAACAGATGCATCTTCTTTTCTGGTGCCCATTACATAGAAACTCTGAGGTTAAGCGTGCTTGGCCTGGAGTAGACATGGGATGGGTGACCCCCTGGGAAGTTTTCGGTGCGTGAAGTGAGGACAAAGCGCTAGAAAAGACTCATGTTGGTTTGTGGGGACGATCGTCAATCCGAGTAGCGCTAGAGGTCCAAAAAGCGGTATCGAGCAGTCACGAGTTCGAATTCCCTTGGAAGCACGCTGCGATGGAGGTTGCCAGAGCGGTGGAAGCGAGATCTTTGGCGCAATGGGAGGTAAATGGACCAGAATCTGAAGGGTAGGTTGCCAGGTGGCCAGAACTGAGGTAAAACGGACTGGAGCTGAAGGTGTAGGTTGCTGGGTGGACCAGAACTGAAGGGTAGGTTGCCAAATGTCTGGAACTGAGGTAAAATAGACTGAAACTGAAGGTGTAGGTTGCTGGGTGGACAAGAACTGAATGGTAAGTTGCCAGGTGGCGGCGAGGTAAACAGATCGAAGGCGAAGATGTAGGTTCTTTGGGTGGCGGGCGAGAGGCTTGCGTGACGCGATGCTTGAAGCGAAGAAGTTGGCATTAGAACGAGAAAGTTTGGCGGCGGCAAGCAGTTGCCAAGACAATCGAGCCGAGATCTTTTGGCAGTCCGGGAGAGGGATTGTTGGGATTTAGTCCAACATCCTGCCTGCAATGGGCTTTAAAATAGGCGCGAGGCGCGGTCCGCGATTCGAACTCGTGAGCGCTGGATTGCATAGTTAAAGGATAGCTTAAAGAATATGATTTGGACTATCTATACCAACAGATGCATCTTCTTTTCTGGTGCCCATTACATAGAAACTCTGAGGTTAAGCGTGCTTGGCCTGGAGTAGACATGGGATGGGTGACCCCCTGGGAAGTTTTCCAGGGTGCGCGTGAGTGAGGACAAAGTGCGCTAGAAAAGACTCATGTTGGTTTGTGGGGACAGTCGTCAATCCGAGTAGCGCTAGAGGTCCAACAGTATGTATCTTCGCTGTTTATGTTTTGTTGAATGTTTTTATGTTTTGGCATCATCAAAAAGGGGGAAATTGTTAGAAAATTTATTTTATAGATTTTGATGATACCATGTAAAACTTAAACTAGAAAGTTGGCACCCCATTTTTCTTGTAATTTGTATTGTAATAGATAGGGCTGGAAAAGCTGAGTCAAGTCAACTATGCCAAAAAATACACGAAGTCAATTGCGGACTGGATTGAAGACTTTGATGTGTGTCAGCTGAGTATGGCCAAGAAAGAAGTCAAGGACTCGACTGAAGGAGTGTCAATTGAGGAACAACTGTAAGAAGTGTCAGTCAAGTTAGCTCAAGAAGCCAAGTCTACAAGTTGAAGTGACAGTTGAGTCATCCAATGACTGGAAGCTGACTCAAGTCACCTGGGGTAAAGACAAATGATCTAGTCAGGACAACTGACTTAGATTCGTTGATTAAAGTCAAGAATGTTACTCAGAATAGTAACATGTCAAAGCTGTCAGGTGTAAAGTGTGAGTCCCAGAATTGTGCAAAAGGAATAAACCAATGGGAAACACTGCACCATGTGTCAGATACTCTGCAATGCTGCAAGACATTTAATACGAGGAAATGTCAACATCAAGGACTACAGACAAGACAAGACAATGAACATAAGTGACTTTTGAAATTAGCCTATCTCTTCAACGGGCAAAATTTCAAAAGTGCACTATAAAAGGCTGAGGAATTTATTGAGAAGAGGTTACCTTGTTAACCTGAACCACGAACAAGCAAGCAATATTCAAGCATTTAACCTGCAATATTCTCAAGTACATTCAAGCAAATCCTCAAGCCTGAAACTCGAACGAAATCAATCCAACACAAGCTGTGAAGGAAAGACAACTTCAAATCTGTTGAAGAGGAAAATTTTGAAGAATCAAAAGGGGTCTACTTTCCAATGAGGATTGTAGAAAGGTTCAAGGTTGAACCAGTATCAAGTTTGTTGGAGGGCTACGTGATCAATTCCAAGAACTTGAGAAGTGAGTCAAAAAAGCAGTTGCCCCAATGAAGAAGCTTCGAGTCGCAAGAGAAGGCTTTTGTGTGATCAAGGTTGTCTCAGACTGTTCACCACTTTGTAAATTGATCTGTTACTTAGTGGATTCTTCCAGGAGTTGGAGAAGAGAGGATTACAAGAATTACCCCATCTTCGAACCTCTATAAAAATATTTGTGTCATTTACTTTCAGCACATTTACCTTCTTGCATACTTACATCATATCTGTTGTTAGAATCATAATTGCTATCTAACTGATTAATAACCAAGTGCTAAAAATCAAGTGTTAAAACAAACTTAAAACAAATCAAGGGTGTTAAGTTTTCCGCTGATAAAACCAAACCAGCCAAGTTAAGTTTAGGTTAAACAGCCGAGTTATTCTATCAACAGCTCTATCGAGTCTGTTGAGTGGCTAACTTAGCTGAATAACCAACTTAGTTGTCCCTCAAGTACACAACTGTTTGAGTCAACTCTGTTGTAATTTTAAAAGGACTAAATCAAAAATTTGGTAAGGTTTATTCAACCCCCCCCTTTCTAAACCTTACTCACACCCCTTGGGACCTACAGAACATACCCATGAAAAAAATCAGTTTTTAAGTACAAAAAAACATCCCATCAAATTCCAAACATTGTCCCTATGAATTCTTCTTATCATTAAAGAATTTCTTGGCCGAATCTAAAATGATGTACAATTTTGATAACTAATTGTACATCATCTAAAAAAAGCTATAAAGATGCAATGTTTTATTACTATATGTGCATCAAAACGCAACTACCGTTCACCATTATCCTTTATAAAATACACAGATGTAAAATCTAGTGATTATATGTCAAAAAATAGAATTAAAACAAAACACTAATGACATATACCGTCACTAAGGTCGTCGCAAAAAACCTAGAAGGGGAGTTCGCATCCTTCACTTTCTTCTTCTCGTTAAGCAATTTGGACAAGACATCAATAACAACGACGCTTATATACTCCCCTGGCCTCATTGTCTCCAACTCCTCTCTCATAACCATCTTGTCACCCATCCTTAAAACAACCTCGTTCCTGCATACATTAACAAAAAATTAAAAATAAATTAAACTAACACTAAATAATGTAAACAAAGTGAAAAGAAAATACACATATAAAAACACACAACCTCTCAGACCCTATATTCTCAAAAACCCGCTTGGCAACCGCGTTGTGAATCATGTTCAACTTTTGTGCAAAATCAACCTATTAGCACGAAAAGGCGACATCAACATCACAGATTTACGCGTCTTCCTCTTACTCTTGCGCCTGTAGACCTCTGAAATGGGTTGATCAGTTCCAGTCGCAACATTGCCACCCTTCCCACCGATCCCACTTGACCTTCGACAAAAACACACATCCACTCCATCATCACCACCTTGATTTATCCCAGTATCTTCAGTAACATCTTTCGACAAATCCTCCTGCACATAATACCTAACAACCCATAAGTAAAAAACATAATGAGAAAAAAAACTATAAATTTAAAAAAGAATACACTCACACCTCCGACTTCCCAGCGATTCTCGGCCCAAATCCTCCTCAAAGATATTTCCGTGATGTTTCCAAAACAGAGTCCCAACTGGCAACATTTGTTTTTTTGTGTCAACCCAATACTAAAGCTGGGCACATCGTCGCACGTTTTTTTAAACTCCTCCCGCCAGCAAATCGCTTGCTCAACCTTCTCCAAAGCCACAATATTTTTCGGATTATTCCAAAATGCATCATTCTGTTGAGTCTCGCTACTAAGTCCTTGGCCACCGCCGGTTTCTTCACTAGTTTTTTCACCTGAAAAACATATCAACTTCCTCGCCACAACTTCAATCTTGCCAAGTCAGGATTAGAAGACAACTCCCGAGGCGCATTATTCAGCATAAGAATAATGTATATTACATCAGTAGCAACCAACGCCTACTTAGACAAAATATTACCAACGTACCCCTACACAATATCAATCCAAGACAATTAGCCAATTATAGTGCATATTTAGTTGAATTATGATGTATAAATAACTGTCACGTGGTGTATATAGCTTATATACTAACACACCATGCAGACCCATGCTTCAAAATATTATAAACATGCATTATCATACAATTACAGCAACAAAACAAACAATAATCTCATATAAATGAAACAATCAGACCAATAACTAACATTATACCATTAAAACAATATTTTACATCAATACTGTACGAAACATGCATCATCAAAAATATACACAGCCAATTAAAAGGTACATTACTGATTTGACGTGTTTTTTAACAGAGGTATCAGTAATATAAATGTTAAAAAAAGAGAAAGAACCTGCACACCACCACCACTAAATGAAACAGGGGCCGAGTTATCATTCCGCGATCCAGATGGTCCAGCATCATTAATGACACAGTCTACAAAACCTTGGCCAAAACCCCCAATGTTGACCTCAGCAGCACTCCTATCCCTAATGTTTTCCATTGTCAATGAGCGAACACACGACACAACCCTTCGGATCTCTGATCATGAAAATCTTTTCACTATACTGCAAGTGTACAACATAGCTAGCAGATAATGGTGAGCAAGGTCGTATTCCTCAGGGATTGAATATGAAACACTTAGGCTATAATAATATCGCATTCTAATTTTATTGAAGTGACTAAAAAATCACAAGTTTAATTATCTAACCTAATCCTAAATTAACAAGTAAAAATAAAATATGTAAATTAGTAAAAACCCAAACTCCACAAGTCTTTTCAACAAATACGAAAGCAACTCTAGGTGCATAATCTCAACATGCTTCTTCAATATTAAATCCAATCAATGTTTATCAAAACCAATTTATGTATTTCTATGGGTTCAATTCCGAAATTAGTTTATTCCCCCACCTGGGGGGCGCATAAACAGTTGATTAATAACAATTGTAGATCTTCTAAAACATTACAACTATTATTAAAGATCTTTCAATTGAAGTACTCCCCACCAATAGTTGTAGATCTCCCGATACGTTACATCCGTTTATGTCTGAATCCAATTTTCATTTGTTAGAACTCACCTCCCAGATTATGGACTAACAAATATGACATGCAAATTATTGGCCAAATAATGTACAAGAAATAAGCATCCGAATTCATATAATAGAACACATAAATTAATTAAGAAAACAATCAAGAAAGATTTAACATGAATCCACAATTTTGATTATGCCCTAGGATCATAATGATTAGCCCAACATATTTGACAACAAATTGATAGATAAAGTTGAAATCAAATAGTTTGACATCGTTTAAAGTACAAACAAGATATCTAAACTAAGAAAGAAAAACCATTCTTGTTAGGATGGATTTTCCCTCCAAGCCTTCGAACTCTTGTGCTTCCGTAGATACAAAAGACCTTGTGGTGCTCTTCGTAGATTAGCCCTCCTCTCTCAGAAGACTGTTGATCTGTGTAATCCTAGTGTATTGTAGTGTATTTTCAGATGTAATGACTTGATAATTCGTGCAAGGCCTTGGTCCCTTTATATAGGTGCTTTGAGAGATCACTTGTAGAGTTCTGACAGGAAAAGGAAACAAAAATCAGCCGGAGGATGAATAGCATGGCCGTGTGCAGATCACACGGTCCAGTCGTGTAAAGTGTTTCGGTCTCTATTTTTGCTCCAAACAAACCAAACGGTCATGTGCAAGTTACACGGTCTGGTCGTGCGATGTGTCTCTGAATTTTTTCCCTCGAACAAGTCACACAAACATGTAAAAACACACGAGGACAATTCACATGGGTGTGTGAGATTCATACGGTCTGGCCGTGTGATTGGTTCTTCTCCATTTTTTTGTGTATTCAATCTTCTATTCGCATTCTTCAATCTTGTATGGGCCTTCTAACTGATATCTTTTCGTTTAAGCTCCGTTTCCTCTAAAAAGTTACAAGAATATGCAATATCATGCCCTTATAAGGAAATCAAGTAAAATACACTAAATATGCGTGCAAATATATATCATTTTAAGCCCTTAAATGCACACATATTTTACATGTATCAATCTCTCAAACTGACATGACAACTCTATCCATGTAGAAGCCCTTGAGTGAAAAAAAATGTTATATTCTAAAAAAAATGACATAAAAGATATTAAAACATACTTACAATAAAAAAAAAGCAACGACATGTTGAAATGCTTCTTGTTCATACTTCGTACTAGCCCATCTACCTCCGCTAGATATCAAAGTCTCCAAAGTGTACCCGCACCAATTCAAGTTGCGAATATCGTTAACATCCTCCAAACACTTCATAACTAGTGGGTTAATATAACCGCCCTGGACATTGCCTAGAATCTGTGCATCTATAAAAAGCAACAAAGTGCCTCTTAAACCAAACACCTCCTTCACCGTCCTTTAGCATCTTCTCACAAACATCCGCAACCTTAATACATTAGCTCCCATCTTCGTAGGCCTCAAACTGCGACTGCCAATCCTCATAAACTTGAGATGTTTCCGACTTCATTTTTTTTGTCAATTCTAGTTTCACCCCTCGGAAACCCCAACACCAACTCAATATCCTTCTCATCGCAGTGAATATACCTCCCCCCAGAAGCATTAACTCACATCTGACAGTGTTAAAACTGTCAACCAACCAATAAATTATCCTGGACGAATACTCGTCGACCTTAAGCCCAAGCAAACTTCCAAACCCCATTTCAACCACAAGTTTGATGAAAATTATTGCTCAATGCTTTCGCTAAAGCAGTAAGCACATGTCTAGTCTTCAACTTGGGGAATGCAGATTTCTCTTTTGATGTGTCTACCTTAGCCCTCTTCGTAGCATTCCGTCCCCCGTCATCCGCCCCACCAGAAGCTGGTCTGTTCTGGTTTCCTCTAGCTATATAAACTTATCAACCTACCATTAACAAAAACCAAAGAAAAATAAGCTCACCTCAAAACCATAGAAACATAAAACATGTCCATGTTGAAAAATGTATTAAAAACACAGCTGACAAACTAAAAGGCTATTTACACATGATGTGTGTTTATGCACTTTGTGAACTACTTATGCACAGAACCAAAACTAATCATGCATCATAATACATCTACCATTATATCAAAAATATCCCCTGCATACTTGAAATTGCCAACGTAACCGTGCATCAAATGAAAACTTTATGCACTTTGTGAACTACTTATGAACATAACCAATATTAGTACACATATCCTCCCCAAAATAAAAAATTGCACTAGATAACATATAAAATTGCATCATTTCTGTTAAAATGTACACCAAAACACCAATCAAAAAACAAGAAGTAATACCCTAAAACCTTTCCCAGAACACATTTCAAAAACAAAAAAAAAAATACACCATAAAACCGACTGCAAAAAAAAATAAAACTCTAGTATCTCTAATAAATAAAATACAACCAACTGCCTAATCTCGAACAAAATAGACTTCAAAAATAAAAAACTTAAGCATTACATCTGTCAAAAAACATACCACCAAACGGGGAAAAAGAAGAAACCCTGAACACAATTTTTCGAAACAAAACAAAATAAAATCGACCAAAACAAAAAAACATGTCAAAAAACACTTACCTCAACCAACACCATGAAAAACAAACCAATCTGCAGAAAGAACTGAAGCTTTTACTCGATTAAGCGAAAAAAAGGATGAAAAATGAGAGAGAAACACGCTGCCAGTCGAGAGCAAATGGGCGAGAAAAGAAGTGAAATGTTTCAAAATGGAGGAGAGAATTGAAAGCGAGAATCAAATCAGAAATCATATCCCTTGAAAATCGATAGACACGATCAATTACCAAAAAAATTGAAAAACTATTTAATCTAAAAGACAAATTCGCCCTTAATGGGCGAAAAATTTAAAAAAAAAGGCAAAAAATCTAAAAAATGATCCACTGGATTTGATAAATTAATGTATAGGATTAATCCACACCGTCTTACAGTAAGCCCCTGCCATATTTGATTCTATACCTATATATATATATATATATATATATATATATATAATAAGCAACCTATTACTAAATCTGTTTTTCCACCTAAAAGTTGTTACTTTTATTAATTTAAATAAAAAATAAAAAATTAATGCTTGCTTGCTATCAATTAATTAAATCATTATTAACTTTTTTTATTAATATGGTTTGCCATGCTTTGGAATAGTATCAATTTAAATTAGTAATGAATTCTTTGGTAAATATGTTTCAATTATGAGATTTTTATGCCAAATCTTTTGTGATTAATTTTGGACAAATAATCATCGAATCTGGATGATATAAATTAGTAACAGATTCTTAATCCGTAAATTGAGCTTAATTTCAATATTTTTATGCCAATTTTTGTGTGATTATAGTTGGACAAATAATCACATAATCTGGAAGATTAAATTAGTAGAATTCTTAATCAGTAAATTAAACTTGATTTTTAAATTTTACATGTAAAAATCGTAAGATAAATCTGTTAGCAAAATCTTAATTTAAATACCCACTTTCCATTCGCTTTACATTTTATTCGTTATAAATATTTTTGACATATATAGTGATATACGTCTCTACCATAAAATCAGTTGTTGTTAATTCTGGCCTATATCATTCAGGTTCTGTGATTATTTTCAAGAAAACAAATTCCCAAAACATTAGCGTAAAATTCAAACAAAATTTGGTATCCCAAGAATCATAAACGTGTGTAAAAAAATTTGTTCCTTTCCAAAAAAACATCTAGTCACAATTTAATGTTGACTATTATTCCAAGAGCAAATTGTTCAATTTATCCACTTTGAATAGGAAAATAACTTTTCTAGCATGTGAGATAAAAAAAACTATGTTTTCTATCCACTTTTGTGGTTCTTTTACCCAAATACTATTGAAACTTGAATGCAAAGGCAAAAAGTAGGTAGTTGGGTCTTATGTCTCTCTCATATAAAGTACCTTTTTTATTTTTTCTTTCTCTACTTCTCTCTCTTCTACATAAAATATTAAGAAGAAATTATTTTGGGTTCTCTCTTCTACACAAAATCGCCCCAGACAAAGGAAAAAATAAGGTAATGTTGCTTCTCCTCTTAATTACTTATACTTGTTTAAATATATTTTAGGCTACCATATGCCACGATATACTTGGAATATTTGCAAAAGATAAAATTTTTGAATCTGAAAATTAGAAACGTTGCACGATTTCATGTTAACACGTTATATAATGGTATATCATGGCACGATATATAGTTTATAACGTGGCACGATATACAAGTACATATCATGCCACTTTATACACTATATATTATACACTATATATCGTGTCATAATATACTAGTGTATAATGCACTAGTGTATATCGTGGCACGATATACACTAGCTTATATCATGACACGATATACACTAGCTATATCCAATGACAGATTTACATTACCTACTATGGGGGCACGTGCCCCCATAATGTTTTTTACTTTTTATTTTTAATAGTTAGTTTTTATTTTTAAAAATTGTATATTAATTAATTTTAAAAAACAATTAGGTGTGGCCCACTAATTGTGTTTAATGTAATGTTTTTAACTGTTATTAATTTTAATAACTATTAAATAGACCACGAGCTTGTAGCTCAAGTGGTATCACTCACCCTTTCTAAGGATGTTGACAGGGGTTCGAACCCGGTATCTATCAGTTTCTTTGGATTTTATCCTCCCCTCCAACCAATACTCCCAACTTATTAAAAAAAACTATTAAATAGGCTCAAAAAAAAATTGCCCCCACTGATTGTTTTTTATGTCGTTTAAATTTGCATTTGTTTTGTGCACCCATTACAAAAAAATTCTGGATCCGTCCCTGGCTATATCGTGCCATGTTATATACATGTTTATATCATGCCACGATATACACTAGCACGTTATGCTCTAGTGAAACATGGAGTACTAAATATATCGTGACATATCGTGACATATTGTGACATATCGTGGTTATATCATTGTTCAATTCAAGGGTCATTGGGAAGGATTCGAATATAGAATAGTGAAGAAGAAGTTGTACGTGTTGAGCCGGGCAAAATTAATTATTCTTAATTATTGGAGAAGGTTTATGGTGTTGTTGAAGTCGATTAGGGGCATACACGATTGTGTAATGTATGCTTTGTAGATTTTGCTAGAAACAAAATTGGGAAGTTAAAGTTAAAAAATGACTGTGACATTGAATGTGCATTTGAAAAAACCAAGTTACCAGTTGTTTTTGTAACACTAAAAAGAAAAATAGTTGAGACAATTTCGCATCATGTATTGGGAAGTCAGTCTGGGTATAATCGAGTTGAGAACATTGAGAGTCAGCAAGATGCTGGTGGAAGTTTTATGCAGCTAATGGTTACTCAGAATGATCTTTCAACAATCAATGGGCTTAATTACAACTACATGCACCATCTTGGTTTTCAACATTACGACGTACCACACATCAACCTATACAGTCTTGTAGTGAGGCCTAGTGGAGCACTTTTTATGCATACACCATTGTATAACAATGTACCAAATATTGATCATCAGGGGCCATACTCACCTATAGTCAATGAACAACACACATAATTTCTCCAAAGCATAATATCGATTGTCCGGGACCTAGTATATGACCAAACACTGAAGATGACTATTATCCTGATTTTGTTGTGACTAGGGTGAATACATATGCAGATTTCTAAAAACAGATGGCGAAAACTATTAAAATGATAAAGACAGTGAAGGTGATAATTGTGGTGGCGATGATGGTGATGTTGGTGATAATGATATTGTTGATGATGTTGGTGATAATGATATTGCTGATGATGTTGGTACTATTGCTGAAGCTAATAATCAATTTGAAAATAACCAACAACGTGCTGAATTTGAAGAATTTTGTGAGTGGAGACGTAGACAGAGAGAAGTATTTACAGAAAATCAAAACCATAATACAATTGAAGAAAGAGGTGCTAATATACATCCAGATATCCATAGAGACAATGATTGGAATTACAATAGGGATGAAACAATAGCCCCCACAGGACGAAGTTGGGTAATTCCTGGTGCACTCTCACACATTTCACCTTCTCGTGAAGAACCTGCCAGATTGGAAGCATCTGGTGGTACATTGCGCCAATGAGCAACATACATGAGCAAAGCTGAGTTAGAGATGGCACTAGCATGTATCACCTTGAAAATTAAGTTGAGTATCTAGTTGAATGCTCCGATAAGACTCGTTGTTATGCGGTATCTAGGTATGAATGATGCCATTTTGAATGGGTGGATATGGAAAGGAAGTTATTTGGAGAGTAGGAAAGTTTGACAAGCACCATGAATGTGGGTTAAATTTGAATGAAAATTCATCTAGGCGGGTGCATTTTAAAGTAATATGTGTGTGTATTTAATCCATATTACTAGTGGGACATTCTACTCTCGTGCCAAGAGATATGATAGCATAGGTGGAATATGGGCTTAAAATGAGTTATAATGTTGCGTTCAGTGCAAAACATCATGCTTTTGGGATGATATTTGGAGATAGCAACAAATAATTCAATATACGTTCGTCATACTTACACATGTTGACTGTGTTGGGAAATATATGTATTAGATTTTGATGATACCATGTAAAACTTAGATTAAGAAGTTGGCACCCCAATTCTGCTATAAATTAACTTGTAATAGATATGGTTTTATTAGCTGAGTCGAAGCAGCCAAGTTAAAGATTGAAGGAGTTGACTGAAGATCGAAGAGAAGACCCAGCTGAGTGGCAGCTGAGTGAAGTGCAATGAAGTGCGGTAAAGTCTCAGTCAAGCGGCAGAAAAGTTGTCTCAGTCAGCAGACTGACAGCTAAGTCATTCCAAGATAAGTGGAGTTAACTGTTAAAGGGGTTATGCAGCAGAAATGGTCAAAGAAAGCTGAAGAGATCCGTTGTCAAGCAAAGTCAATTGTTTGCTGAAAGTAGGTATGTGTCAGACTGCCATCCATAAAGTTGTTTTGCTGAAAGAGTGCAAAAGGCAAGGAACCAATAGGATGTCCCTGAAAACCTGCAGAGTTTAAGGAAAGGCTGCAGAGCATTAAATTCAAGATACAGTCTACATCAAAGATGCAAGACAAGACAAGCCAACGACCTCAAAGTGTAGTTTGAAAAATACGTCTATCTCTTCAACAGATATATTTTTCAAACAAGCACTATAAAAGGCTGAGGAATACTCTGAGAGAAGGTTATGAGCAATAACACAGACACAAGTTATTTGAGAAAAGCAAGAGCAAAAATCTCTCAAGCATTCTATTCTAATTCTCAAGCCTAAACTCGAAGGAAATCAATCCAACACACGCATTGAAGGAAAGACAACTTCAAAATTATTGAACAGAAAACTTGTTTAAAAGAACAAGGGGTGTACTCTCCAAGGTTGAAGGAGGTGTAGTAAGGTTCTAGTTCGAACCAGAAGTTTTGGACTCGTTGGAGGGCTGTGTGAACAAATCCGAGAGTTTAAAGGAGCTGAAGTAGCAAGACAACTATTTTGTGAAGAAGCTGAGTCCCTGAAGCTGATCCAGTTGTGTGATCAAGGCGAAGCTTGGACTATCACCATTTTGTAACAAAGTGACAGTTACATTACTAGATTCCTCGAGCGGTTGAAAAGAGTGGATTAGAAGAATTACCCCATCTTTGAACCACTATAAAATTGCTTGTGTCATTTACATTCAGCACACTTACATTCTTGCATATCTATATTGTTGTTTATTTAATTCGCTAAGTCAATTGATAATAAGTAAGCTTAAAACAAGTGGTGAAAAACATGTTTCAAACAAGAGTGAAAGTCTTCCGTTGTATAAACTAAGTCTATTGAATATTTAAAGAGTTAACTGAATCAGCTGAGTTATACTATCAACACCTCAGTCCAGTCTGTTGAGTGGCTAACTCTGCTGTGTAAGTAAAAGTTGCCCACCAAGGACCAGCTGACTTGAGTCAACTCTGAATTTAAAAAGGACTAAAATCAAAAATTTGGTAAAGTCTATTCAACCCCCCCTTCTAGACTTTAGTTATCACCCCTGGGATCTACAAGTGGTATCAGAGCGGTTGGTTCATTGAGCCTTCTGCACTGGTTACTGAACTAGATCTCAATCTTTTTCAAAAGAAACAACACTTGCAATTTTAAAGCTTTTCTTTCAAGACAAGTTATTATCATGGAAGCAAATCTAACTCGCATTCCTATGTTTACTGTCGAGGAATTTGATGGTTGGAAAATATGCATGCAGGCACATCTTTCAGCCTTATACGATGAGATGTGGTTCTTCATTGAGGATGGGCCACTGCAAATAATGAAAGTGAACACAACTGTCAGGGCTTCTGCTCCTGAAGCTGCTGCTGATGTACCCACGGTTGAAGAAGAGGCTGTTGCAGCACCTATTGCACGTGCTACTGCTGTTGTTGTTGCACCAAGACCAGCAATGGTCGAAAAGCCTCGATGCGAGTGGACGAACAAGGACAGAAAAAGATACAACTTGGACAATGTTGCCAAAGATATTTTGTGTTAGGAAAATTCATGTTTAGATTTTGATGATACCATGTAAAACTTAGATTAGGAAGTTGGCACCCCATTTTCTATGTAATTAAACTTGTAATAGATAGGTCTGAATAAGCTGAGTTGAAGTCAGCTAACTTGACGATTACAAGATTCGACTGAGGATCGAAGAGGAGACCCAATTGTGTATCAGCTGTGTGAAGCCAAGTGAAGACTCAATCAAGTGACAGAAAAGTTGTCTCAGTCAGCTGACTGACAGCTAAGTCGTTCCAAAATGATTGGAATCGAATGTCAAAGGGGTATGCAACATACAAGATTTGGAGAAAGCTGAAAGAGATCCGCTGTCAACACAAGTCAAGGTTTTGCTGGAAATAGGCCGGTGTCAGGATGCCATCAATAAAACTATTTTGCTGAAAGAGTGCAAAAAGCAAGGAACTAATGTGATGTACCTGAAAACCTGCAGAGACTAAGGAAAGGCTTTAGTAATTCATTGTACGACCCTCATCAATGCTGCTAGACAAGACAAGCCAACAACCTACGAGTGTGATTTGAAATGTGTGTTTATCTCTTCAACGGACATAATTTCAAATCTACACTATAAAAGGCTGAGGAAGCAAGTGAGAGAAAGTAATGAATTTTCATAAGACCATCAAACATTCAAGCAAGCAATAATCTGCAAATTCTCTCAAGCTTTTCAAAGATATCCTCAAGCCAAATTTTGAAGGAACTCAATCCAACACATTCAATGAAGTAAAGATTTTTTCACCAGTTGAAGAGGAAATTTTGTTTAAAGAACAAAAGGGGTCTACTTTCCAAGGTTGAAGGAGAAGTAGCAAGGTTCAAGTTCGAACTAGAGGCTTTAGACTCGTTGGAGGGCTGTGTGAACAAATCTAAGAGTTTGAAGGAGCTGAAGTAGCAAGACAACTATTTTGTGAAGAAGCTGAGTCCCAGGAGCAGCTGGCTGTGTGATCGAAGCTGACTCAGACTATTGACCATTTTGTAACCTACATCTGTTACCTAGTGGATTCCTCCAGGAGTAGTAGAAGAGTGGATTATAGGAATTACCCCACCCCTGAACCACTAAAAAATTGCTTGTGTCTTATTTACTTACAACATATTTAATTCCTGCATTTATTTTATATCTGCTGCTAAGTTGAAATTTTTGAACTCGACTGATAATAACTATTGCTAAAACAAGTGTTGTAAAACAAGTTTAAAATCATAAGGGCGGAAAGTCTTCCGCTGAACAAAAACCAAATCAACTGTAAATCAAAGTGTTAGCTGAAAGTAGCTAAGTTATACTATAAACAGCTCAGTCGAGTCTGTTGAGTGGGTAACTTTGTTGTGTAAGCCAACCTAGCTGTCCCTCGAGGATTTAGTTGATTTGTGTAAAACTCTGAAAACTTTTAAAAGGACTAAATCGAAAAGTTGGTAAGATTTATTCAACCCTCATTCTAAACCTTACACATCACCTCTTGGGACCTACAAGTGGTATCAGAGCGGTTGGTTCATTGAGCCTTCCGCACTGGTTACTGAACTAGATCTCATTCTTTTTCAAAAAGAATCAACACTTGAGTTTTTAAATCTTTTATTTCAAATGCAAAGTTATTATCATGGAAAGAAATCTAACTCGCATTCCAATGTTTACTGTGGAAGAGTTTAATGACTGAAAAATTCGTATGTTGGCTTATCTATCAGCCATGCATGATGAAATGTGGCTAGTGATTGAGGATGGGTCAATTCAAATTCTAAAAGTCAATACTACTGTGAAAAGGGCACCTCCTGCTGAATGAGAGGATGCTAGACCAGCAGAGCCCAGACCTGGTATGGTTGAAAAAACTCGTTGTGAATGGACCAACGAAGATCACAAGAGATACAATCTTGACAATGTTGCCAAAGATATTCTTTATAAAACCTTGGATATAAGTCTATGTTTAATAAAGTCAAATCTTGCAAATAGCCAAAGAAATTTGGGAAAAACTCACTTTGATTTGTGAAGGGTCTGATCGAATCAAAGAAAATAAATTAATTGTTGCAGTCCAAAAATTTGAAATTTTTTTAATGATTGCAAGTGAAAGTCTAGATCAACTGGATGGCAGATTCACAGAAATCACCAATGAGCTTTCAGCTCTGGGAAAGGAGTACACACAAAAGGAGAAGTGTATGAAGATCCTAAGGTCTCTCCCAGCTGAGTGGGAAATAAAGGTCATGTCCCTGAGACACTCCATGGATCTCTCCAAAACATCAAACCATGAGTTATTCTCTGACCTCAAAGCATATGAGTTTGAGCTGAGAAGAAAAGAACAAGAGGAGACAGTTGTACCAAAGACAGCCGCACTCATGGCCGGTGAAGCTAAAAAAGTTAATTCCAAGGTGACAATAGACCAAGAGGAGATTGCCCTGAGGGTAAAAAGATTCAACAAGTTCTTCAATAAGAACTATAAAAGGAACAAGGGTGAATCTTCAATAAGACACTCAGCACCTTCCAAAGCAAGAGAGGATAGACCACCTAAGAGAGCTGAACATCTAAGAACTGAGTATCAGAGAGCTGATAATCAGAAGACTGATAGAGCTAACTTGCAGAGAGCTGAGAACCTGTGTTGGAATTGCAGGAAACCAAGACATTTTGCTGTTGACTGTCCTTATCCACCAGTCAACAAGTACATAAATCAAGAGGATAGAAAGGTCTTTAGGGAAAGAAGACAAGAAAAGAAGAAAGCCATGTTGGCTACTGAGAGTGCTGAAACAACCAAGTGCAATGAACCAGCATACTCAGATAGTAGTGAAGTAGACTACTCAAGGGACACAGAGGAAGAGGCTTTGATATGCCTCATGGCCAAAGAACAAGACTCCAAAGATCAAGAAGATGAGGTACACTCTAACTCATCTCATTTTGATTCAAGTGATAGTGATAGTGGCACGAACACTTCATCACCCACAGATCTTTATGATTCTATTGGCAAAATGATGAAAGACTTTGAGCACATAAAAACCTATCACACACTATTTAATGAGGAAAACAACCAGCTTAAAAGCCAAAATTCACAGTTGGCTAAAGAGCTAAGAACTCTGAGTCAAATAGCTGATGAAAACACTAAGCTGAAGACTGAAATTGCCAAGATCCAAGCAGATTTAGCTGCTACATAAAAGAGGGAAAAAATCTTAAAAATGTGATTGTGTCATTCACTAAGGCATCCAATTCATTGGTTGAACTTATAATGACTCGAAAAGAAAGTGGTGACAAGATGGGCATTGGATTTAATTTCTTTGTGCATGCCCAAGTCCCAAGAGTGGTTATGGAAAAAGGATCCTCAAGCAATGGGGGAATTAAAAAATCCAAAGCACCATATGTTTCACCTACACCCACTCAAAAACACAATCACAACCATATTGGCCTTGGATATAAGGGAAAAGGCAAGAAGCCAGTTGAGTATGCTGACAGGACAACTAATACCAAATTTAGAAAGTCCATCAGCAGATTCCAAACAGGAAATACTCTGTGAAATCTAAACAGAGCTACCAAAAGCCCTAGAGATTTCAACAAAGGAAATCATATGATGGGAATGGTAGAAATTACCCAAGCCAAGCTGATTGGAATAACCAAATGAGATATCAGCCAAGACCTATGGGATACAAGCCAAAGTGGTAAAGACCTCAACCTCATCATAGGTCATTCCCAAGGCAAAAGGGTTATAATCAGCACACATATGCATCCAAGCACAAAACCCAACATGCACAGAAATTCCATTATTACCCCAAGAAAGCAAATGCTCAAACACACACACAGACATACAGACAAAAGAGATAGTTGTATGATCCTAAAGCCCCCAAGCAATTTACTAATGTGCATTATAATTATGGAACTGACAGGTGGCAACCTCTTAGAGTCAGATCATCTAGCTATAGATAGGTTGGAGCACTATAACACTAACCCCTCAGGACCCAGACAAGTATGGGTACCTAAAAACTGATTTCCTTGATTGCAGGTTCAAGGAACATCTGAGTGCCAAGGAACCTGGTACATGGATAGTGGATGTTCCAGACATATGACAGGAAATAAGAGAAATCTGTCAAAATTCAAAGAAATCAAAGGTGCAAAAGTCATATTTGGAGGAAATGCAGCTCCAAGGGAAATCAAAGGCACATGATCCATAAGGGAAAATGGATTGGAAATCACAGATGGTGCATATGTTGAAGGCCTCAACTTCAACCTGCTGAGCATCAGCCAACTCTGTGACAAAGGCTACAATGTGGGATTCAACATGGGAGTTTGCCAAATCAAGGATGCTGAATCAAATGAAATTGTGCTTCAAGGATCAAGGCAGAAGAACATGTATATAGTGGATTGGTCAATTGCTATACCAAGCATATGTCTGCTAGCAAAGAGTACAGCCGAATCAAGTTGGTTGTGGCATAAGAAGCTGAGTCATCTGAACTTCAAGACAATCAACAAGCTTGCAAGGAGTCATCTTATAGAAGGATTGCCTGACTCAGTATACAAGAAAGAAAGCATGTGTGATGCATGCCAGATGGGAAAGCAAATTAAATCATCCTTCAAGGACAAGCCAAGTCCTTCAACCAGGATATTGCATCTATTGCATGTGGATTTATTTGGTCCTATTGAACCAACAAGTATCAGTGGAAAGAAATATGCCTTAGTGGTGGTGGATGATTATTCAAGATATACATGGACAATCTGCATGTGTAAAAAGAAAGAAACCTTGCAGAGATTGCCTCAGCTGATGAGAAGAATCCAAAATGAGAATAGTCAAACCATAATAAAGATAAGGTATGACAGGGGAACTGAGTTTGTCAATAGAATTATAACTCAGTATTATGTTGAAAATGCTAATGTTCATGAGTTCTCAGCTGCAAGAACTCCACAGCATAATGGAGTAGCTGAAAAAAGAAACAGAACTCTCAAGGAAGCTGCAAGGACAATGTTAGCTGAAGCTGGATTGCCTAAGAGATTTTGGGCTGAAGCCATCAACACTGCATGCTACACTCAAAATAGGTGTATGATTAACAGGCAATTATCCAAAACTCCCTATGAAATTTGGACAGGGAGGAAGCCAAATGCTGGATATTTTAGAATGTTTGGATGCAATGGCACGGACAACCTAAAAGCTTTTGATGCTAAAGCTGATGAAGGTATCTTTTTAGGATACTCAGCTGAGAGTAAAGCTTATAGAGTGCTGAATAAAAGGACTATGGTCACAAAAGAGTCTATCCATGTGGTTTTTTATGAACCCAATGTTAATGGAGAAGATATAGATGAGTTAGCTGAGAAGAAAAATCAACCAACTATTCAGAAAAGTCCCTCTGTTGAAGCATATGTAAGTGAACTCAACCTTGATGAAGATGAGATAGTTGAATCTCAGAGACCGCCGGAAGGTCTGCAGTTGAATAATGATGAAGAAACTATTTAAGACAACTTAGCGGCGAGACAGCTGAATCCAACAGACTTACTCCAACCGAATGTGAGATGGCTGGGAGACCATCCACCTGAGTTAGTTATTGGAAATGTTAGAGATAGAGTAAGAACCAGATCCAGAGCCCAATATGAAGCTATGTTTACTTGTTTCATCTCCCAAATAGAGCCCAAAGATGTGTCTCAAGCATTGGATGACACACATTGGATTCAGGCTATGCATGAAGAGCTGAATCAGTTTGAAAGGAATAAAGTTTGGGAATTGGCTCGAAGACCTACTCACCAAAATGTTATTGGTACTAAGTGGGTATTTAGAAACAAGATGAATGAAGAAGGATATGTTGTAAGAAACAAAGCAAGATTGGTAGCCAAAGGGTATTGCCAAGAGGAAGGTATAGATTTTGATGAAACCTTAACTCGTGTTGCTAGATTGGAAGTAATTAGGATGTTTCTTGCTTATGCTGCCCACAAGAACTTCACTGTGTATCAAATGGATGTGAAGAGTGTATTTTTGAATGGACTTTTGGAAAAATAAGTCTATGTGGAGCAGCTCCAAGTTTTGAGCAGAAAACTATTGGAGATAAAGTCTACAAGCTCAAGAAAGCCCTGTATATATGGATTGAAACAAGTACCAAGAGCCTGGTATGACACATTGTATCAGTTTCTAATTGACAATGGATTTACCAAAGGCAAGGTTGATGAACACTCTTCAGAATTCAAGATGCGGAGAGTATATTGCTTGTTCAAATTATGTGGATGACATCATATTTGGATCCACAAATAAAGAGCTGTGCGACAAGTTTTCAAACCTCATGCAAGGGAAGTTTGAAATGAGTATGATGGGAGAGCTGACTTTCTTCCTAGGTCTTCAAGTCAAGCAATTGAAGGATGGAACCTTCATAAGTCAAACCAAATATACCAAAGATTTAATCAAGAAATTTGGTATGGAAGAGAAGTCATCAGTGAAGATTCCCATTAATACATCAATCAAGATGGATATAGATGCAGATGACAAAGTTGTAGAGCAAACTAGATATAAAGCCCTCATTAGATCATTGCTCTATTTGACAACAAGTAGACCAGACATCACCTTTGTTGTAGGTGTGTGTGCTAGATTTCAATCTTCACCAAAAGAAAGTTATATGACTGCAGCCAAGAGAATCCTAAGGTATTTGAAGGGATGCCAGGAAGTTGGCTTATGGTATCTTAAGGATGGAGGATTCAAGCTAGTTGGCTACTCACAATCAGACTATGTTGGATGTAGTGTGGATAGGAAAAGTACATCAGGTACTTGTCAAATGCTTGAAAATAGATTAGTTTCTTGGTTCAGCAAGAAACAAAATTCAATAGCTACATCCACAACTGAAGTAGAGTACATAGCTGCAGGCAGCTGTTGTGCCAAGTTCTATGGATGAGGCAACAACTGAGAGATTATGATATAGAAGAAAATGAGATTCCAATTATGTGTGATAACACAAGTGCTATTGCAATTACTCAAAATCCTGTATTGCACTCAAGAACCAAGCACATTGATGACATATATCATTTTATTCGAGATCATGTTGAAAAGAAAGACATCACCTTGGAATACATCTCAACTGATAAGCAGTTAGCTGACATATTCACTAAGCCATTATGTGAATCAAGGTTTGAAGAGCTTAAGAATGAGCTAGGATTGATTGAGCTGAGTTAGGAGACTCAGAAGACTCAACCAGTAGAGTCAAAGAAGAGAGAAATAAAAATCAACAAAGTTTTACTTTTCAGCCAAGTGAAACAGTCAAGACAGCTAGTCATCTGTATCGAGTTAGCTGACAGCTAGGTGATCATCATGTGAAGAGACAAGAAGAGTTAAGTCACTTTTGGAAGATAGCTGAGTTATTTAAGAGCTAAGTGACAAAACGCAGTTGTTTTCTGCGAGCGAGAATGTTTTTGGGCATTACGTCAGCGTAATTATGGTGTTAGAATAAAGCCTGTACACATTTAGCCTATGATTGGATATAAATGTTATTGCATTTAATGCGAGGAAACTAAAGCGGTTTCAAGCTTTTAATATCAACCGTTGATCGTGATCAACCTTTTCAAATTCTAAAAGTCGTCCCCTCACATCCCTTATATACCCAAAAATCAAATTTCCCTCTCCTCACAATACACTCATCTCTCTCAAGCAAAGCCAAAGTTCTCTCTGCAACCAAGAAAAAACCCTAGTTTGTAGAAGCGTTCATATTTCAAGTTTTCACCGTTTATTTTCAAAACTTACTTCAAGTTTTGACTTTATGAAGATGGCTGAGAAGATTCACTCTGGTTCTACGGTGGATTTTGGTGGTCTGGTGAAGCAAGGGGCTGACAAAGCCCTTGCTAAGAAGTTAGTTGATAAGTAGGAGAAATCGGGCCTCAAGGGATTTCTCAGCATGGAATTCTCTCATACGTACCTTGAAGAGGTCGCTATGTTCTACGTGAACGCTGAGGTTCACGATTGAGAAATCAGGTCGTCTGTCCACAACACCGACATAAAGATTACTGCTATGGACCTGGCTACTCATTGCCACCTTCCTTTAAGTGGGCTGAAGGAAATTGCTGAAAAAGATGTCAACCTGGCTGCGACGTGGAAAGAGATCACCAAGCCAGAGTCAGCTGCTAAGGCTATTTACACAGCCAAGAAGTCGTTGATCAAGGATGACTACCATAATGGATGTTGTGTCCAAGTGTGTGGACATGAAGTTTGGCAGCTTCAATCAACTCTCTCGGACAAAGTTAATTGTCATGGCTTCTATAATGGAAGAAAGAAGGTGAACTGGGATGGGTTCATCTTCAGCCTAATATGCCAGAACGTCATAAACAAGACCATTAATGATGCTGGTCTATTTGTGGGTTCGCTAGGGTATGGCCTTGTGATTGGCCTGGGAAACCCTTCCACGTGAATAAGAGGATGTTCAAGGCAAACCTCTCAGGTGCACAGAGACAAGCACATGCAAGAAGAGCTGACACCAGAGAGGGTGAGTTAGCTGATCCTGTCCCCGAGGACACTGCTGCAACTACCAAAGCTCTTTCTCCAAAGTATTTCAGAAGAAGAAAAGAGTTGTTGCAGCAAAGAGTGCCCCTACCCCATAGTCGTCGAAGACCCAGCACCTGCCCCAGCACCGAGACTGAGATGACCCTTTTGTACTTTCTCCAGTCATAAGGAGAAAGCGCATTGTCGTGCCTAGGAAGGCAGCTGCATCGCAAAAGCTAAAAATAGGTGAATCAGCTTTTACATTTGAAGAACCTGAGGAGTGGAACCCGAAGTTCCTTTGGTTAAGACCAAAAGAAGGCAATTGGTAAAACAATCAGCATTGGAAAAGCCAGCCGAGTCTGGCACTAAGATTGTGAAAGAGACTACTGAAGTCAAAGAGCAGCAGCCTAAGGAAGTTGAAGGTGGTGAGGAAACCACTGATGTAGTTGAGAAGACTACTGATGCGGGTCAGCAGACTGAATAAGAGACAGTTGTACGAGAGACAGCTGAAGAAAAAGAAACTCAAATAGCTGACCAGGCCGAGGATTTGGCTATTGATTCTTCTCAAACAGATGCACGCGTTATTGAGGAAGAAATGGCTCCTCTTGTGCCCAATGTCGAAGATGATGATGATGATGATGATGTGGAAATACTATATCCTGCGTACACGGAAGTACAGGAGAGGTTAAAAATTTGGAGGAACTTGAAGCTGAGCTATGCGAGAGATCAATTCGCATACCCAGAATTCATCGAAGAAGAAGGGGAACTTCTAAGTTTCCTTGGGAACATTTTTGCTTGCTCCGCACTTGACTCAGACTACTGCATGTCCATCCTCTTTGACATGAAGGATGAGGAGAAAAGAAGAGATAAGGAAAAGGCTATTGAGGAATCTAAGGAACCTCAACCCTGCCCCTTTGAAGGCAAGCCTGAAAGTGCCTTTGTGCCTTTGATTAGCAGCGACGATGAGATGGAATCTGTTGATCCAGTAGAGAAAGTTGAGCTACAGCAAGCACTCAAAGAATCTAAAGAGATGCATGAGCAAAGATTGCAGAAGGGCCTAGGAGAATCTTCATCTATTATGATTACTCTTAGCCCAGACATAATGGAGATGGTACGAACAATTGATGCTACCACATCTCCCGTGCTCTCTGAGGATGAAAATTCCAGGAAAGATGGTGATGACGCTAAGGAAGTTGATGTAGAGGGCACCTTAGCCAAGCCACTTCCTGAAGAGAAAGTGTTGACACACCGGCCCAGACGGCTGATAACTCAACTGGAAACACAGTCGTGTTCTCAGGTTTCGAGTGACCCCACTGCTCGAGACTCAGCTAGTGCGCCAGCTGAGGGGGAAACTCAAATCACCACAGCCGAGTCGGAGGAGGCTGTGGGAGACCAATCTAAATAGAGGTTTGGAGGCGAGGGAGGGACCTTGAAAGAACAGCTACTAAGGTTAACGAGGCTCAGACCGTTTCAACTGTCTCAGTTGAAACTTCAGTTGCCATGCAGGCCGATGAAGCTGGTGATGCAGCTAAGGCAAAGGGTGGAATCAAGGCCACAGGAGTTGAGACTCTTGGCCATGAAAGTGCAATCCAAGAAGTTGAGACTCCGATGGATGCCACCAAAGACCCCAAAGTAGCTCCGTCTGCTGAAGGGATTTATGTCGAAGACCCGGCTGCAGTTCAGACTGCAAAAGGAAATGCTGAAGGCCCATCAGTGGTTAAGACTGTTGAGGGTAACGAAGGCCTGGAGGAGGTCGAGACTTCCCTAGGTAAAATGGTTGTTGAACAAGTGCCAGTCCCTCATTAAGAAAACATTGAAGAAGAGGAAATAAGTTCTCTTCATGATTCTCAAGAGAACGTTGATGTTGTGTTCTTGGGAACTGATCACGAAGCTGAGTCCAATCCAATTGAAAAATCACCCGAGGACAAAGCTGTTGAGAAGTCACTGGCAAAGAGGAGACAAGCCAATGAAAAGGTTGCTCCTGTAAATTTCACAATGGTTGATGGCCCACCTCCCATGGTGCCATCACCTTCCAATGACGTTGATTTGTCAGCCGAGGACAAGACTACTCAAAAGGAAGATACTACTGATGTCAAAGAAGCTGTTAAGATAGATGAGGATCAGTCAGCTCAGCATGCTAATACAGCTGCACAAAATGCCGATGACGCTGAGTCACATAGAGCTGAAGAAATTTTGAAGGAAAAGGGAAAGATTCCACAGGTCGAGGATGTGGAAATTCCTATTTTTTCCTGAGGATCTTTTTGCTGAGTACTTTCTTTTCGAGGCGCATGTACCCTTGGAAGCAGAGTCAGCCACTGAAAGTGCTAAATACACCGTCCAAGTGCCAGCTGAAGAACTTGGAACTCCTGTTGATACAACAATGGTGCCGATTGGGTTTGATTTTGATGTTGTGTGGCCGGAAGAGCGGTCCGCTAATGTAGCCGACTTTCTCAAAGCCTTCAAGGCCATTTGTGCAGAAATAGAAAACATGGAGCATGGATTCGCAGCACTCAACCAACGGCTTAACAACCTTGATGCAAACATCATAGGAGATATCCAATGAACCGTTCTAAAAATAAGGGAATGGATTAAGCAGACTAAGGCACTGAGGCGTGAGCAGGTCACATACTTTAAATCTCTATTTACAAAAATGGTGATCTGGATCTCAGACAACGCCTTATTCCAGCAGCGTCAGAGAGACCACATATTAAGGATGGATCAATCTCACAAGAGTGATATGGAGTTGCTCAATGCTCAACATAAGGCAGAACTTTAGAAATGGAAGCCAACATGCAAAAGGATATCATGGTGCTCCAAACTGATATGAAGTTGATGGCAGCCAAGACAAAGGCTCTGCGTTCTAAATTTCGAGCAGTGTACTCCAAAACTCGTGACAAGAAAGACATGACAAACAACAAGATTGATCTACTCCTTGGTGGAGCATTCCCTCAATTGGCTCTACCCCTTGGTGATGATGCCAAAAAGGGGGAAGATGAAAGTAAGCAGCAGTAGATGAGTTATAAGGATGGAAGTAAGGGGAAAGCAAGCAAGGGGGAAGGCAGTGATGTGAAGAAGCCACCTTTGAAGATTATTCTTTCTCAGAACTATCTATTGAAGAAAAAGATGATATAGCGTACAAACAGTCGAGACAAGCCATTGAAGCTGAATTTGAGAAGGTAGCTGAGAAACATTCTGGAAGGATTAAAGATATAAAAGCAAGGTACAAAGGCCCCCTCAACTGAACTGTTAAGAGACTCCCTAACTGTAAGACCCCTTTAGAGATCACAATGCCTGATGCAGGATCTGAGCCGAGATCCCTATAGGAGTTTCAGACTCTAGCTCAAGAAGGATATTTCAAGAACATGACTCTACCCCAGGCGTGGGATTTGTATTAGGAGAAAGGACTCGATTTGTGTAAATTAGCTAATAGGCAGCAGAGTTCGAGCAGTCAGCCGACTAGCAAATCACCCGTATGGTACACTCCTAGAGGAGGAGCTGAGTCGCATCGAGGAAGGGGAAGGTTTGGCAGTGGTGGATGAGGTAGAGGTACTCCATTGCAGCCAAGACCAAAAGATGTTAGATATGTTGATCCACATAAAAAGGGAATCAACTACTTGGCTGGGTATGATACTCTTGCAAATATTGAAGTAGAAAGAAAGAATGAAGAGGCTAGGAGGAGACAAGAAGTTGAAAATGAAAGGCTCACCCGTGAATGGGAAGAGAGGCAGAGAAGGGAGGACTCTGCTGCTAAACGAGCCTATGAAAAGAAGAAGACAGGAAGAGGAGAAGAGCAGAAGAAGACAGGAGGAGAGCTGAAGATGAAGAGAGAAGAAGGAAGCTGCCGAGGCATTGAAGACGGCTGAACCCCTTTAGTGTATCTTACTTAGCTGTAAATACACAGTTGTAAGTATTCTTGTAATATCATAAAGTTTTGATACCTGTTGTAAATTATTTTTTTAAGCTCTGATACATTTATACAAAGTTTTCATAGCTCTAATACATTTGTATAGACATGTATAGCTCTGATACAATGTAGGGTTATACTTGGTAAAAAGCTTTGTAAAATGCATTTGTAAAGTACAAGAATGATATGTTCAAATAAAATTGGCATATTCTACACATACATTCTTTGTTACTACACTATTTACTTTGTTGTATTTATTTAAGTTTTGGCATCATTAAAAAAGGGGAAATTGTTAGGAAAATTTATGTTCAGATTTTGATGATACCATGTAAAACTTAGATTAGGAAGTTGGCACCATATTTTCTATGTAATTCAACATGTAATAGATAGGTCTGAATAAGATGAGTTGAAGTCATCTAAGTTGACGATTACAAGAGTCAACTGAAGATCGAAGAGGAGACCCACCTGTGTGAAGCCAAGTGAAAACTCAGTCAAGTGACAGAAAATCTGTCTCAGTCAGCTGACTGACAGCTAAGTCATTCCAAAATGATTAGAATCGAATGTTAAAGGGGTATGCAGCAGACAAGACTTGAAGAAAGCTGAAAGATATCCGTTGTTAACACAAGTCAAGGTTTTGCTAGAAATAGGCCGGTGTCAGACTGCCAGCAATAAAGTTATTTTGCTGAAAGAGTGCAAAAAGCAAGAAACTAATGAGATGTACCGGAAAACCTGCAGAGACTAAGGAAAGGCTGCAGAGCATTTGATTCATGGTACGATCCTCATCAATGCTGCAAGACAAGACAAGCCAACAACCTAGAGTGTGATTTGAAATATGTGTTTATATCTTCTACGGACATAATTTTAAATCTACACTATAAAAGGCTGAGGAAGCAAGTGAGAGAAATTAATGAATTTTCATAAGACCATCAAACATTCAAGCAAGCAATAATCTGCAAATTCTCTCAAGCTTTTCAAAGATATCCTCAAGCCAAATTTCGAAGGAACTTAATCCAACACATTCAGTGAAGGAAAGATTATTTCACCAGTAAAAGAGGAGATTCTGTTTAAAGAACAAAACGGGTCTACTCTCCAAGGTTGAAGGAGAAGTAGAAAGGTTCAAGTTTGAACCAAAGGCTTTAGACTTGTAGGAGGGCTGTGTGAGCAAATCCAAGAGTTTGAAGGAGCTGAAGTAGCATGACAGCTGTTTTGTGAAGAAGCTGAGTCCCAGGAGCAGCTGGTTGTGTGATCAAAGCTGACTCAGACTGTTGACCACTTTGTAACCTAGATCTTGTTACCTAGTGGATTCCTTCAGGAGTTGGAGAAGAGTAGATTAGAGGAATTACCACATCCTCGAACCACTATAAAAATTGCTTGTGTCTTATTTACTTACAACACATTTAGTTCCAAAGATTTATTTTATATCCATTTGCTAAGTTAAAATTGTTGAACTCGATTGATAATAACTATTTCTAAAATAAGTGTTTTAAAACAAGTTTAAAATCATAAGGGTGAAATGTCTTCCATTTGAACAAAAACCAAATCAATCAGAATCTAAGTGTTAGTAAAGCATCTAAGTTATACTATCACGGCTCGATGAGTCATGTTGAGAGGGTAGTATTGATGTGTAAACCAACCTAGTTGTCCCTCAAGGACTAAGTTGATTGTGTAAAACTCCGAAAACTTTTAAAAGGACTAAATTGAAAAGTTGGTAAGGTTTATTCAACCCCTCCTTCTAAACCTTACACATCACCTCTTGGGACCTACAAGTGGTATCAAAGTAGTTGGTTCATTGAGCCTTCTGCACTGGTTGTTGAACTAGATCTCATTCTTTTTCAAAAAGATTCAACACTTGAGTTTTTAAAGCTTTTATTTCAAAAGCAAAGTTATTATCATGGAAGAAAATCTAACTCGCATTCCAATGTTTACTATGGAAGAGTTTGATGACTGGAAAATTCATATGCATGCTCATCTATCAGCCATGCATCATGAAATGTGGCTAGTGATTGAGGATGGGCCAATTCAAATTCTAAAAGTCAATAACGTTGTGGAAGGGCACCTCCTGCTGAAGGAGAGAATGTTGGACCAGCAGAGCCCAAACCTGCTATGGTTGAAAAACCTCGATGTGAATGGACCAACGAAGATCACAAGAGATACAATCTTAACAATGTTGCAAAGGATATTCTTTATAAAACCTTGGATAAGCATATGTTTAATAAAGTCAAATCTTGCAAAAAAAACCCAAAGAAATTTGGGAAAAACGACTTTGATTTGTGAAGGGTCCGATCAAATCAAAGAAAATAAATTAACTATTGCAGTCCCAAAAATTTGAAAATTTTAAAATGATTGCGGTGAAAGTCTAGATCAGTTGGATGGCAAGATTCACGAAATCACCAATGAGCTTTCAACTCGAGAAAGGAGTACGCACCAGAAGGAGATGTATATGAAGATCCTAAGGTCTCTCCCAACTGAGTGGGAAATGAATGTCATGACCCTAAGACACTCCATGGATCTCTCCAAAACATCAAACCATGAGTTATTCTCTGACCTAAAAGAATATGAGTTTGAGCTGAGAAGAAAAGAACAAGATGAGACAGTTGTACCCAAGATAGCTGCACTCATGGCCGGTGAAGCTAAGAAAGCTGATCCCAAGGAGACAATAGACCAAGAGGAGATTGCTCTGATGGTAAAAAGATTCAACAAGTTCTTCAATAAGAACTATAAAAGGTAAAAGGGTGAATCTTCAAGAAGACACTCAGCACCCTCCAAAGGAAGCTCGGATAGACAACCTAAGAGAGTTGAACAACAAAGAACTGAGTATCAGGGCTCTAATAATCAGAGGACTGATAGAGCTGACTTGAAGAGAGCTGAGAACCTGTGTTGGAATTGCAGGTAACCAGGATATTTTTCTATTGATTGTCCTTATCCACCAGTCAACAAGTACAAAAATGAAGAGGATAGAAAGGTCTTCAGGGAAAGAAGACAAGAAAAGAAGAAAACCATGTTGGCTGCTGAGACTGCAGAAACAACCAAGTTCAAGGAACCAACAGACTCAGATAGTAGTTAAGCAGACTACCCAAGTGACGCAGAGGAAGAGGCTTTGATATGCCTCATGTCCAAAGAAAAAGACTCCAAAGATTAAGAAGATGAGGTACATTCTAACTCATCTCATTCTGATTCAAGTGATAATGATAGTGACGCAAACACTTCATCACCCACAGATCTTTATGATTCTATTGGCAAAATGATGAAAGACTTTGAGCACATAAAAACCTCTCACACACTATTAAATGAGGAAAACAGGTTAACTGTTGTTGTACAAAAATTTGAAAATTTCAAAATGATTGCATGTGAAAGTCTGGATCAGCTGGATGCCAGATTAACAGAGATACCCAATGAGCTCTCAACTCTAGGCAAATAATATACACAGAAGAAAATGTGTATGAAGATACTTAAGTCGCTCCCAGCTGAGTGGGAAATGAAGGTGATGGCTTTGAGACATTCAATGGACCTTACAAGAACATCCAACCATGAGCTGATCTCAGACTTAAAGGCTTATGAAGTTGAGCTCATAAGAAAGGAGCAAGAAGAGACAACTGTACCAAAGATAGCTGCACTCATGTTTGGAAAATCCAAAAGAACTGAATCGATGGAAGCCATTGACCAAGAGGAGATTGCCCTTATGGTAAAGAGATTCAACAAGTTCTTCAATAAGAACTATAAAAGAAACAAGGGTGAATCATCCAGGAGACACTTAGCACCTTCGAAAGCAAGGGAAGATAGACCACCCAAGAGAGTTGAACATTAGAGGACTAAATATCAGAGAGTCGAAATAGCTTCCAGAAAGCTGAAAACATGTTTTTGAATTGCAAACAACCATGATTTTTGTTGTTGACTGTCCCTATCCACTAGTCAACAAATATAGAATTGAGGAGGAAAGAAAAGACTTCAGCGAAATAAGATAAGAAAAGAAGAAAGCCATGTTAGCTGCTGAAGCTCACACAACCAAGTGTAAGGAACCAGTTAAGTCAGACAACAATGAGGCTGATTACTCCTGTAACACTGAAGAAGAGGCTTTTATATGCCTCATGACCAAAGAACAAGACTCCAAAGATCAAGAAGATGAGGTACACTCTAACTCATCTCATTCTGATTAAATCGATAGTGATAGTGACACAAACACTTCATCACCCACAAATCATTATGATTCTATTGGCAAATGATGAAAGACTTTGAGCACATAAAAACCTCTCACACACTATTAAATGAGGAAAACAGCCAGCTTAAGAGCCAAAACTCATAGCTGACTAAAGAGCTGAGAACTCTGAGTCAAATAACTGATGAAAACACTAAGCTGAAGGCTGAAATTGCCAAGATCCAAGCAGATTTAGCTGAAACAGAAAAGAGGGAAAAAGATTTGAAAGAGTGATTGCATCCTTTACCAAGGCATCTAAATCATTGGGTGAATTGATAATGATACAAAAAGAAAGTGGAGATAAAATATGCATAGGATTTAATTCCTTTGAACATGCCCAAACTCCAAGAGTGGTAATGGAAAAAGGATCCTCAAGTAATGAGGGAGTCCAAAAATCTAAAGCACCATATGTTGCACCTATACCCACTCACAAACACAATCACAACCATGCTGGCCTAAGATATAAATGCAAGGGCAAAAAGCAGCAGAGTATGCTGAGAGTACATCTGAAACTAAATTCAGAAGAGTCCATCAGTAGACTCCAAACATGAAGTATTCGTGAAATCAAAGCGAGAACTACCAAAAGGCCCGAGGTTTCAACATAGAAAACCATATGATGGGAATGGTAGAAATTATCCAAGCCAAGTTGATTAGAATAACCAAGTGAGATATCAGCCAAGTCCTAAGGGATACAAGCCCAAGTGGCAAAGACCTCAGACTCAAAATAGGTCATTCCCAAGGAAAAGGAACTATTATCAGCACACATATGCACCCAAGCATAATGACCAATATGCACAAAAGTTTCATTATGTTCCTAAGAAAGCAAATGCACAAGCTCACCCATAGGCATACAGATAAAATAGACAGATGTATAAGCTTAAAGCTCCCAAGCAATTTGTAAATATTCATTATGATTATGGAACAGATAGGTGGAAACCTCTTAGAGTCAGATCTTTTGGCTATAGGTTAGTTGGATCACTTTATAGTGTTAACCCCTCAGGACCCAGGCAAGTATGGGTACCTAAAAACTAATTTCCTTGATTGCAGGTTCAAGGAACAACTGAGTGCCAAGGAACTTGGTACATGGATAGTGGCAGTTCCAGACATATGACAGGCAACAAGAAGAATATTTCAAATTTCAAGGAAATAAGAGGAGCTAAAGTCATATTCGGAGAAAATGAAGCTCCAGGGGAGATCAAAGGCACAGGATCCATAAGGAAAAATGGACTGGAAATCACAGATGTAGCTTATGTTGAATGGCTAAATTTCAATCTGCTGAGCATCAACCAACTCCATGATAAGGGCTACAATATAGGATTCAACATGGGAGTTTTCCAGATCAAAGATGTTGAATCTAATGAAGTTGTGCTATCAGGTTCAAGACAGAAAAACATTTATGTAGTGAATTGGTCAACTGCTACACCAAGTACATGTCTGCTAGTCAAGAGTAAAGCCGAATCAAGTTCGTTGTGGCACAAAAAGCTGAGTCACCTGAATTTCAAGATAATCAACAAGCTTGCAAGGAGTCATCTTGTGGAAGAATTTACAAACTCAGTTTACAAGAAGAAAAGCATTTGTGATGCATGCCAGATGGGAAAGCCAATCAATTCTTCATTTAAGGACAAGCCAAGTCCTTCTTCAACCAGGATACTGCACTTATTGCATATGGACTTATTTGGTCTGTTGAACGGCCGGCATTAGTGGAAAGAAATACACCTTAGTGGTGGTAGATGATTGTTCAAGATACACATGGACCATTTTTAAGTGTAAAAATAAGGAAACTTTGCTGAAGCTTTCTCAGTTGATGAGAAGAGTTCAAAATGAGAAGAGTCAAACCATTATCAAGATAAGGTCTAATAGAGGAACTGAATTTGTCAATGTGGTTATAACTCAGTATTGCATGGAGAATGGTATTTCTCATGAGTTGTCAGCTGCAAGAAGTCCACAGAGAATGGAGTAGTGAAAGAAGAAGCAGAACTCTCAAGGAAGCTGCAAGGACTATGTTAGCTGAAGCTGGATTGCTTAAGAGATTTTGGGCTAAAGCCATTAATACTGCCTGCTACACTCAGAATATGTGTATGATCAATAGACAGTTGTCCAAAACCCCTTATGAAATTTTGACAGGGAGGAAGCCAAATGTTGGATATTTTCATATCTTTGGATATAAGTGCTTCATTCATAACAATGACAATGACAACTTGAAAGCTTTTGATGTTAAAGCTGATGAAGGTATCTTTTTTGGATACTCAGCTGAAAGTAAAGCTTTCAGAGTGCTGAACAAGAGAACTATGGTCACAGAAGAGTCTATCCATGTGTTTTCTGATGAACACAATGTTAATGGAGAAAACATTGATGAGTTAGCTGACAAGATAAATCAGCCAACTGTTCTGAAGAGTCCCTATGTTGAGGCAGATATCAGAAGACTCAACCCAGATGAAGATGAGATAGCTGAATCTCAGAGACGTCTCGAAGATTTGCAGCTGAATGATGAGGAAGCTTTGCAAGAAGACTGAATTCAGCAGACTCAGTCCAACTAGATGTAAGATGGCTGAGAGACCATCCTCCAGAACTTATCATTGGAGATGTTAGCGAAGGAGTAAGAACCAGATCCAGAATTCAACATGAAGCCATGTTCAGTTATTTGATTTCTCAGATCGAGCCTAATGATGTGTCACAAGCATTGGATGACACACATTGGATTCTAGCCATGCAGGAGGAACTCAATCAATTTGAGAGAAATAAGGATTTGAAATTATTTCAAAGGCCTACCCACCAGAATGCTATTGAAACTAAGTGGGTATTTAGAAACAAGATGATACATAACATTATATATTTATGTAAGAAGAAAGTTAAGATATATTTAATATGAAATTATACTCATAATATGTAGAAAATTATTTTTTATATATTAACATACTTTTCATGTTAATAGAATTTAAATTTTATATTTATCAACATATTTTTTGTATTCGAGTTTCAAAGTTGTACATTTAGAATTAGATATGACTTTGTCTGTTTGATAATATTTTGATATATGTGTATATATAAAAAAATAGTTTTGATTTTTTTTTTGAAATATTTCACTTTCCTTTAAAATTGCGTTGCTAAATATAATGTATTGGTTTTTGTTTAATTCATTTAATAATTTTAATAATTGTCCAGTTTTCTAAACCCCAAAAAATATTAGAATTTGAAATTACTTTATTGTTGATTGTATTGAAAATACAATTTATTAAATATTCAACATTTGGGGTGTAAAAAAAAACATTGGGTAAAAAGTTTTTCAAACTTTTACTTTATTATAGATAAATATATTCTATAAATAGATACAATTCATATTCACACAATCAAATATTTCATATTTAAAAAGATTTTTCTATAGTTTATAATAATTTATATTTTATTATTTAATTATATGATTTATAATCAAATTAATTATCTTTATATTTTGATTATTTTTTGAAATTTTAAACTTTTTGCAATCAATATTTTTTTTAAAAATAGATAACAAATCCATAATTTGAAAAATAAGAATAAGTAAAAATGTAAAGATTCTAGTTTAATTTTTAGAACTAATAAAAGAATTTTTGTAAATAAAATTAATATTAATAATAGATAAATACAATATACATATTTGGGGAATGGAGATGAGAATGGAGAATCCCCATTTTATCTAATCGGAATAGGAAGGGAAATGACATATAAATATCGTCCATGTCACATCTCTAATTCTAGAGAAGTGGAGAATCTCTATCACTACTCACATCCTCAAATTAATCGGGGATTCCCTATCTGATTCTATTCGGTTACCAACGGGATGACTTCCCACAGAATGTTGTCATCTCTAAATACATGAGATAGAATTCATAAAACTATTAAAAATATAAATGTAACCATACAAAACAAAATCCTAACAAATATATGTTGGAAAAATTAGTTTTGGTAAGCCAAAATTCCAAGTGTGTGGACTCATTAATTTTGGAAATGAGTGGTGTAATTATTTTCACAAAACCATTTATTGGTGAGTGAGAAATCGATGCACAAATGGTACACTTGGAAAGATATATTTGTGGGAAAGGTATCCAACATATATGGAATGTTTGTAGATTGGTCAAATCCGGTGTTTGGTAAGTTGCTTGATTTTCTCTATTAAATAGGCAACTTTGACTCAAATCACCAATTTTATGGAATCTTGATTGAGTGCATCAAAATCATTCCTAAACCGATTGAGGCCACAATTCGAAGGATTGACTTTGCATAAATCAATCAAGATAAGGAAGGATTTGATCGTTAATTATGGACATTATTGAGACCAAATTATTAGGGTTTGCCTTTGGAGGATCCCTTGTGTTTTTCCTATAAAGTGAAGCCCCTCTATTCAATGGAAGTCATGCAAAACACATTCACAATCACAGAAATTCGTGCATACAACATACCCAGTCTGTCACTTAAAATTTGCATTTGCACAGTAGGTGTTACGTTAGGGTCTGACATAACTCAGGGCCTTACTCATCTTAATTCGTTGGGTAGAAGGATTTGTGGTGCTCCTATCTTTTATCAAAATCGTTGTATCTTGGGAGACTCGTTGCCTACAACCGTGAGCATCGTAATGGGGCAACAAGAGTCTTAAAGAAAGAGTTCGCTTGTCTTGTCTTTACTGCTTAGTTCGAATTACCCCCCATTGCATCCCTTTGATTTTTGTTGTAATCCCAACAATTTTAAGACTCTTGTTTGTAATTTGGACTGATGGCGTCTTCAAGCAACGCAATAACTACTGATTCTGTAGGTGTGGCCTCGGGTGTGACAACACCTCCGACAACACTTGTTTCTGTTGTCCCTGCCTTTGGTGTGACCTCACCTTCGGCCACACCTCTGCCAACACCTGCTTCTGTTTCGATTACCGTGGGAGGTGTGACCACACCTTCTATCACACCTCGGTTTCCATACGATCTAACGACTGTGGGGGGTGTGATCACACCTCTTGTCACACGTCTGCTCGGCTATGCTCCAGTGATTATGGGGGTGTAACCTCACCTTCTGGCACACCCCAGTATTCAGATGTTCCAGCGAGTGTGGCCTTCGGTGTTACCACACCTGCGGCCTCACTTCAGGCTTCACATGGTTCTGCCTCTGCCTTTGGTGTTACGTCAGTGTTGGCAACACCTTTGATCACACATGTTCCAGAAAATGTGGTTGCACATGCTGAAAGGCCAGAAAAGTTTACCGAGCTTAACATTAATACTTGGCAGCAAAAGATGTTATAATATCTAACAATCCTAAGTTTGGTGAGGTTCCTTAAAGAAGACCCTCATGTTGTTGCCCCAGACGATACCAATATGGATCATAGGGCTGCCCTTGATGCATGGGGTCAAGGGGACTACTTGTGCAAGCATTACATCTTTAATGGGTTGGATAATGCGTTGTACAGTGTGTATGCTTCATTCAAAGGTACTGCCAAGGGACTATGGATCTCGTTGGACAAAAATTACAGAACAGAGGATGACGGCATCAAAAAGTTCATTGTCGGCAGATTCTTGGAGTATGTGACGGTTGACACTAAGACTGTTATGAGTCAACTCCAAGAATTGCAGTTGATTTTGCACAGCATCCACGCTGAAGGGATGCAATTGTGTGAGACCTTCCAAGTGGCTGCAAATATTGAAAAGTTGCTGCCTAGTTGGAGGGATTTCAAAAATTATCTCAAGCATAAGAGGAAGCAAATAGGCTTGGAGGATTTGATTGTCAGATTGCGCACTGAAGGAGGAAATATACAATCAAATGCCAAGCATGAAAAAAATTGAAAGAGACTTGGTACAATAGGGCTTTAGACTCATAGCTTTGTACTTTCTAAAATGGAAAATTCCTTGGAAAAGGACACCTTGAAAAGGGATTGTTCAAGATAAATGTAATGGTTGTGCGCCACATCATTGATGCTAATAAAATTGTTGTTTATTCCTCTTATATGATTGAGTTGTGATTTATGGCATGTTAGACTTGGCATGTTAACATGAATGCCATAAAGCAATTGGTGAATATGAAATTATTGCCAAATGTCAATTGGACTCACAATACAAATGTGGGATTCCATGTTGGGATACTGCAATAGCCAACAGCTATAGGCAGGGCACAAAGTGCCAACTTGAGAGTGTTGTGACAGTTTGGTGTCATGACAGCTTGGTGTTATGGCATCTTGGGTGTCATAACACGTATCTAAACATGTCAATGAAGGCACGAGCAAATCTAAATGCCCTTGTGTGAGGCATATGATCAATTGTTCCCTTGTGAGGGAGCACATGGCAAGTTAACTCTACCCAAATTTGGTGAATGGATGCAACTGAGTCCTTTAGCCCTTTTGGGAAATTTTTTGGAATTTTGCCTAGGCAATTGGATTATTTGTCAGTTGGCAATCCAATCGCGGTTGAAATTGTGAGAAATAACAATTGTTTGATTGATAATTCTCAAAGTTGACATTGTTGCACAATGTCGGTTGGATGAGTTATGCCTCAAATGTGGGGGTGTTTGGAAATATAAATTTACGTCAATCTTGACAAAGATTGACCCTAATAACTGCGGAGTCAAAGAAATACAAGTTTCTTTGAGAGGTGTCCCTAGAGAATAGGATATGAGTCAATTGACATTGTCAGGGCTGATTGATAGCTAAAAGGGGTCGCCTGTGATTTCTCTTAAAGAGGTGCATCTTTTAGTGTGCTCTTGAGTGTTGCAATTCTGCACACTTTGAGGTACCAAGGAAAGGGGTAGAAACAGGACTTAAAGGCTGACCTTATCAAGGTAGACCCAAAAAGGGATTATTGTACCCGAATTTGAAGGGAACGTGAACAACTATTAAGTCATTGAATGAATAATGACAAGTTTGACAAACGATAAAGTCAAATGAATCTCTTCCTAAAAAGAGATGACATATTGACAATAGTCTATATGAGCTTAAGGTGTTATAAAGCCACGTTGACATTGAAGGGCATGAAAGTCCACCGGTGGCACTTATTCAATTGAAAGTGGTTACACATGCTCAGAGACTATGTGCTCAAATATATAAAGAAGCTGATCTCAATCTTGCGCGCAGATTTGATTAAAGTGGAGATCAATTGTAAAATGCTAGAGGGAATTGGTGTAAAATCCACAACTTAAAGAACAGCTTTTAGTGGAAACCCAACCATGACGACTGAAGATCCCAAGAACTTGGTTCAATGGGAAAACTAAACTTTAAATTGTTCAGTCATTGCACTTAGTGCTTAGCTTTAAGTTAACCATATTCCCTAGATAGCATAGCCAAGTGTTGAACCTGCTGAATATGGTGAGGTTAAGTCCTATGGACTTTTAATGACGTCATATACCTAATAGGGTGGGATATTGCAGGGTACCTCTGATAGGCAAGGTCACCTATGTAAGTGTGAGGACGGGTCGTCTCATTGAAACATTTATGAATCCCAAGTATGATCCATGGCCAAAACGGACACAACCAGGGAACTTCGAGATGAGCAGAGATGTTGTTGTGTAAATATTGTTGTCTTGGTATATTCGTAAGAGGAGAAGTTCAAGGCATCGTGTCCACTAAGTCGCGGATATATCTGATAGTGTAACGACCCAAATTTCGTAATAAAAATTTACATGACACGATTACTAAAACAAAGTATACAACTCTAAATTCTGCGGAAGCGCTTAGTAAGACTGAAAATAAAAAAAACAAGCAATTCAAGCCAGTTTAAATATCCCTAAAAATAAACTGAAATAAAAACATGTGCAACATTAAAATAAAAGATCATATTCTCCATTTTCATTTCTAGACTTGGTATTAAATTAATTAAGTTGAAATCAATTTAAACTTAAGCATCCTCCCCAAAGCACATCGCCAAACTCCATCAACCTGCAAGAATGATATTGACATGAGGTGATCAGTGACAAACTCAGTGGGGACTAATTTAATTAACATATAAAATAAGAATTTGAATTTACGTTAACAATTAAAAGTAACATGTAACTTGTTTAACATGGATAGATCCATGACTTGTTTAACGTGGATTGTTCCACGAAATCTTGTTTGTGTTTAACGTGGATTTCTCCACGAAATATCTTGAACCCGTAGGCTAACTATCACATTATAATATATCACATTGCGATCAAAACATAAGTAAAACACATAGCACTCAACAAAACGGACACATAGAAGTAAAATCCCCACCTTAATGCAGAAATTTCTTGAATATATGCTAATGCAGGTGCTTTTAACCCTTGAATTCCTCGAGTCCTACAATATATACAACTATAAATATCAAATACTAATATATATATATATAGGGAAGGGATCTTGTGAGACCACCCTCCTAGGTTAGTCCATAAGACTAAATCTACACCATCCAAATAGTAAATCAATGGCCAAGATATATTACAATATATACAGCATTTCATAAGTAAGTATACAACAGAAGGGATAAAATAGGAATCCAGGAAATTAAATATAGTAACCGCTTCCTAAAAATTAGGGATGTGATTTTGTATTGATCACGTCCCCATAATCAAGCGATTTACCTTTCCTTTCTCTCTCTTCCCATTCGAACCTGCAATTTATTCAAATGTGGCAACAAAATCGTGCAACAATTAATGAAAAGTATACAATTACACTAAACTAACTATACATTAAAACATTACTAAGTATACATAAACAATTAACTAAGTATACAATTACACTAAACTACATGTACATTAAAACTTTACTAAGTATACAGAAACATTTAACTAAGTATACAATTACATTGAACTAACTATATATTAAAAAAATACTAAGTATACAGAAATATTTAACTAAGTATACAGTTACACTAAATTACTTATATAACTAAGTATACAAATCCACAGAACTAGGTATACAAATTTACTAAACTACTTACTAAACTACTTATATAACTAAGAATACGATTCCACTGAACCAAGTATACAAATCCACTGAACTAACTATACAATAAAACATGACTAAGTATACAAGTCCACTGAACTAAGTATACAATAAAACGATTGTTCACAAATATGGCGGAAATAAGTATCAATTTTGAAAAACATACTTGAAGTTGATGATATTTCCTCCCTAAAAATCGGGTAACTGAAAAGGTAGGATTATGTTTCCTTAAAAATAGCTAATAACTTTCCAATTAACATAACTAATTAAATATAAAAGTACAATTATACCCTTATATGACTAATTTAATTAAAATGATCTACACCATCCAAAATTTAAATCAAGAGTCCATAAGTGTTCTTATGGACTAACCTAAAGGGACTGGTCTCATTTGAACCAATCCCTATATATATATATATATATATATATATATATATATATAAGAAAATAAAATAAAATAACTTAAAAAAACGAATTGCTACTGAACAATGGAAAGAGTATTTGAATAGGCTTGTATTTAATGGGAAAAAGTTGTCAAATGCTAAGATTTTTGAGGAATATGGTCCACTGGTCATTACAGTGGTTTTTACTTTCAAATGGAAGTTTAGAATACAAAAAATTCAATTGAACCCCATGTATTGAAAATTCTATCTGAGACTATTGACATGGGGACTCCATGTAACCTTACGATCTCCTTAACGTAAATCTGTGCCAATTGATCCAGTCTGAATGTCATCTTTATGGGCAGAAAATGTGCAGATTTTGTCACTCTATCAACAATAACCCAAATCGCAGTATTTCATTTACCTGTTACAGGTAAACTAACTACAAAACCCATTGTTATGTGCTCCCATTTCTATTCTGGAATCTCAAGTGGTTTAATTAATCCAGAAGGTCGTTGATGTTCTGCCTTGACTTGTTGATAGGTTAAACAACTTTCCACAAATTTTCCTATGTCACTCTTCATTCCTTTCCACCAAAACATTCTCTTAAGATCTTGGTACATTTTTGTGCCACCTGGGTGTGCAGTATACAGCGTACTGTGTGCTTCGACCAAAATTTCTCTTACTAGACTCTCATTATTAGGTACACAGATTCTCCCTTCGTATAACCAGACTCCATCGGTTGCCATAGTAAATCCTTTATCGTCTCCTGACCCCTTTTGCTCATTCATTTTACTTAAGGAAACATCTCGAGTCTGGGCTTCTTTAATTCTTTCTCTTAGGGTTGGTTGTACTATTAAAGTCGCTAAAACTGACTTTATGCTTCTTGGCGACTTAACCACCTCAATGCTCATCTTTGAGAATTCCCGAATCAATTGTTCCTGAGTGGTCAATATACATGCCAACTCTTCTCTTGTTTTACGACTTAAGGCATCTGCAACCACATTAGCTTTTCCTGGATGATATTGAATGGTACAATCATAGTCCTTCACTAATTCAAGCCATCTTCTTTGCCTCATGTTTAACTCCTTCTGAGTAAACAAATATTTCAGAATTTTGTGATCCGTGAAAATTTCGCATTTTCCTCCATATAAGTGATGTCTCCAAATCTTAAGTGCATGAACTACTGCCGCTAATTCCACATCATGAGTGGGGTAGTTTAACTCATGTGGCTTTAGTTGCCTTGAAGCATATGCAACCACTTTGCCGTATTGCATTAAAACACAACCCAGTCCTTGTTTTGATGCATCACTGTAAACAACAAATTCTTTTGTAGGGTCTGGAATTGTCAACACGGGTGCCGATGTTAACTTCTTCTTTAACTCTTGGAAGCTTGCCTCACACTTCTCATTCCACAATAATTTCTCTCCCTTTCTTGTCAATTTTGTCATAGGTCTTTGCTATCTTGAAACCTTCAATAAATCTCCGTAATAGACTAAACCTAAGAAGTCGCGAACTTCATTCGCATTTCTAGGTGCATTCCATTCAATCACCGCCTCAATCTTTGCTGGATCAACTTCAATTCCTTGAGGTGTCACTACATGCCCAAGAAATACAACTCGATCCATCCAAAATTCACATTTGAATTTCGCATATAACTTCTCTTTGCGAAGAGTCTCCAGTACAATTCTCAAATGTTCCATATGTTGGTTCTCGTGTTGTGAGTATACCAAAATATCATCAATAAACACAATGACAAATTTATCTAGATATGGATGAAATATCCTATTCATCAAATCCATAAACACTGCTGGAACGTTACTCAACCCGAAGGGCATCACCACAAACTCGTAATGCCCATATCTCGTTCTGAATGCCGATTTCGAAATATCCTCCTCTTTTATCTTTAGCTGATGATATCCGGATCTCAAATCAATCTTTGAAAAGATACCCGCACCTCTCAACTGGTCAAATAAGTCTTCAATTCGTGGCAACGGGTACTTATTCTTTACTGTGAGTTGATTCAGTTCTCGATAATCAATGCACATCCTTAGAGTACCATCTTTCTTTTTCACGAAAAGAACTGGTGCTCCCCATGGTGAAACGCTTGGGCGAATAAATTTCAAGTCCAATAGCTCTTGTAGTTGGACTTAGCTCTTGCAGTTCCTTAGGGGCCATCCTATAAGGAGCCTTTGATACTGGTGCTGCCCCAGGTATCAAGTCAATTGTGAACTCCACCTGTCTGTCTGGTGGTACTCCTGGTAAATCTTCTGGAAATACATCCAAAAACTCATTCACAGTTGATACATCTTCAATTGACAATTCAAGTGATTGATTACCAACCATATTGACCAGGTATCCTTGACAATTGCCTTTCTTAAGGATTTTCAATGCGTTCATTGCTGACACGACTCGAGGTACCTTACAAGGCTTTACTCCATAGAGAACTGTCACTTTATCCTCAGACAATTTCAAAGTTATCTCTCTCTCTCCTGACATCTAATATTCGCTCGATGCCTCGTCAACCAATCCATGCCCAGGATTATATCAAAATCCTTCATGTCAATCACATACAATTCAGCTTCTAGGTTATGTCCATTCATGTCTATTTGTGCATTTCCAATCATCGAGTTAGTATAAATTATCTCTCCTGAAGGTATACTAATCTCAAGTGATTTTTCTAATCTATCGTCTCTACTTCCAGTTAGAGCACTAAATTTCTTAGACATGAATGAATGTGTTGCCCCAGTATCAAAAAGCACTAATGCAGGTATATTAAACAACGATAACATACCTGTCATGGTGCCTGGATTTTCTTCGGCCTCCTTCTGGCTCATCGCAAAAACTCGAGCATTCCCTCCTGAGGCTTGATCCTTGTTTCCCCGCTCGAAGTTGTTAAAGGGGCACTCATAGACTTTATGCCCTGGTTTCTTACATCGAAAACATCTTCCTTGTCCAGCTAAGCACTCTCCACTGTGATATTTCCCGCAATTTGTACACATGGGCTTGCCAGGCTGATTGTTGGGTTCTGTCCTTAATTCGATCTTTCCCTGCTTTTCCTGCCTTTGATTTGTGTTTTGATTGACAACCTTATTTTGGCTTAGCCCTTGCCACTTCCTCTTTCCGAAACCTTCAGCCTCATTTGCTTCCAAGTCGTGATTTGCAGCTATTTCTTGAGCCCATTTCACTGTCTCAGCATACGACATATCTCCATGACTTGTGAGGATATGACGGATTCTTGGTCGTAAACCTGTGCGGAATCTCCTAGCCTTCTTAGTATCTGAATCCACCAAGTGTGTGGTAGAGAAACCTAGGTCGTTGAATTTCCTTTTATACTCCATTATAGTGAGTCCTTCTTGCTTTAGGTTCCAGAACTCATGCTCTTTCTGTTCTCGATAGAACTATGGCTAGTATTCTCCCTTTACGATATCCTTGAAAGCATTCCAGGTTAGAGTATCCCATTCCGCAACAGGTCTCGTCCTCCAATAGCCTTCCCACCATCGGTCTGCGTCATCAGTAAGTTGATATTCTGCGCAAATAACCTTTTGTGCGTCGGTGCAACCAATGAGTCGGAAAGTTCGCTCTAATGTTCGAAACCATCCTTCAACATATGAGGGATCTTCACGACCAGTAAACCGTGGTGGTGAGTATCGACAAAACTGTTCCACCATCAGGGACTGGTGGGTAGTGTACTCCATTGCATGACCCATTTGTTGTGTGACATTACCAGCCCCACTAGCAGCAGTCGTTCGATGTCCGGTTGCAACTTGATTCCTATCTAGAAATTCTCTTCTAGGTGGCATCTTCCTATTTCCAAAAAAACATTAATGTTGTTATTACGAAGTGCGAAATATGAAGAGAACTACATATTATATAACGTTCAATCGATAATCATCAATAGGTAAATGAACTCGTTGCAAAAGATAGGGAGTTTCCACTAATATATAATAAGTCCTTCTAGAGGATACATAAAAGAAATCAACCAGAATAAAACAAACTAAACATATGAACTAGTACTAGAGACTAATGAACTTCTACATCTACGGTCGATAACCCTATCAAGTATCGGTATTTCCTCCAACTGATTCTGGCTCATCATTAGGATCCTCAACTGGGTCCTCCTCCTCGTCATCTGATTCTATTTGCTCCATGAGCCACATCTGATAAAGTGCAGCTGAATAATCTGCATATCTGATCAAAAGGTTCTCAGCAGCCGTTGTGAGAATCACCATATCACAAATCAATGTCCTCGCTCGACCACGCCATTCAAAAGGCATGGTTTCCATTAACTTCACAGCAGCAAAATAATCAGTTACTCCATGTTGTTTAACTCTTGCATACATCCTTGCCATAGTCGTGATATGGTCACCAGCATCATGATGGTCAACTCTTTCATAGCCACGAAAATCTCTCACCCTATTACGAGTCTGGGCGAGAGGACATTGTATCGATTTTCTAGCAGTCTTACGCATGCGGTCCATCTACTATCATGAATGGTTCAAATATGTGAATATATTTATCTATGATTCGAACTGTAAAATATAAAGATACACATGCATCATCGTGTACAATATATATAACTGTATTTCAAAATATCTACTCAAAATTTACATGTTGGAGTTGGCATTGTACTGTGGAGTGGATGCCTATTTATTATTTATAATTAATGAGGTTTTTTTTGTCTACAGAATCATAGACCCGCTCTGATACCACTATGTAACGACCCAAATTTCGTAATAAAAATTTACATGACACGATTACTAAAACAAAATATACTACTCTAAATTCTGCGGAAGCGCTTAGTAAGACTGAAAATAAAAAAAACAAGCAATTCAAGCCAGTTTAAATATCCCTAAAAATAAACTGAAATAAAAACATGTGCAATATTAAAATAAAAGATCATATTCTCCATTTTCATTTCTAGACTTGGTATTAAATTAATTAAGTTAAAATCCATTTAAGCTTAAGCATCCTCCCCAAAGCACATCGCCAAACTCCATCAACCTGCAAGAATGATATTGACATGAGGTGAGTGACAAACTCAGTGGGGACTAATTTAATTAACATATAAAATAAGCATTTGAATTTACGTTAACAATTAAAAGTAACATGTAACTTGTTTAACGTGGATAGATCCACGACTTGTTTAACGTGGATTGTTCCACGAAATCTTGTTTCTGTTTAACGTGGATTTCTCCACGAAATATCTTGAACCCGTGGTCGATGTCACATTATAATATATCACATTGCGATCAAAATATAAGTAAAACACATAGCACTCAACAAAACGGACACACAGAAGTAAAATCCCCACCTTAATGCAGAAATTCGTTGAATATATGCTAATGCATGTGCTTTTAACCCTTGAATTCCTCGAGTCCTACAATATATACAACTATAAATATCAAATACTAATATATATATATATATATATAAGAAAATAAAATAAAATAAAATAACTTAAAAAAAACGAATTGCTACTGAACAATGGAAAGAGTATTTGAATAGGCTTGTATTTAATGGGAAAAAGTTGTCATCAAATGCTAAGATTTTTGAGGAATATGGTCCACTGGTCATTACAGTGGTTTTTACTTTCAAATGGAAAATTTCAATTGAACCCCATGTATTGAAAATTCTGGGTTCGGTTTGCAATTTTTTTAAAATTAAAACAAGACTCACAACGTTCATTTGGTAGCCAAACTCAAGTAAAAACCTCATTCAGAGGTCCAATCTTAGAGAAAAAGAAAATATCCTTCGTTTTCTTCTAAACCAAAAAATTTCTTAATTCCCTTCTCCAAACAAACTCTGAAATTTCCTATGAAGTAAAAATTATAACACACTCCTTTCTTCCTCATCAATAATCCTACACTAAAAATTACAAATCCCCCTCTCCCACTCACGCACACCCTCTGCACAGATATAGACAACAGCGGCGACAGGGATCGGCGACCGTGAACTGAAGCCCGATAGTGTCAAACGGCAGAAATAGGCATCTCTAGTTTCATGGATTTTCAAGCTTGAGGGGTTTCTGATGTCGGAGTGAAGAAAGAAGAGTCGAAAGATGGTGGAAATGAGTTTAGAGTTTGTGAAAAAAAAAATGGAGGAAGAATTCTTTTACCTTCTCCTCAAAATCTTTGCAGCTGTGATATCTCTATCCTCAATTCCATGTCATTGTGATTTCGATTTATAGATTAACATATGTAACTGCTTCTCCCATCACGTTTAATGAAACTGATTTTAACTCCTTAAGTTAGTGGGAAGTTTGCATATAACTACAGTAGTGGAGAGGGAGTTTTGGAAAATCGTGGGTTTTCCTCAATCCATCGTGAATTCTTGTAGTAGTTATCAAGATCTGCTAATTTAACTGTACCAATTGGGCTTGGGTTAGCTTGTCTTTAAGGGCTTAAATATTGGTTTAGACCCAACAACCAAAAATATGAGACTGGGCTTAAAATTCTAACTTAGTTGCTAAGGAAGGGGTCCAATATATATATATATATATATATATATATGTCTATATATTGACATGATAAAAATATCGGTGTAAAAAAATTAAATTGGGAACAATTAATTAGATAATAATATATGTGATACTTTACTAAAAGTTCAAATAACGTAAATGTTAAAATTAAATGATTCTAAGTTGGATATTACAGAATAGTATATTACTAAGGAAGGTTCAAAGTCACAAGCTACCTATCCTAATGCAACAATGTTTCCTAGGGTCTGAATGACTGGGTCTTCATGCATTCATGCATCGTTTCCACTCATGTGAGGGATTGTTGGAAAATTAGTTTTGGTAAGCCAAAATTCCAAGTATGGAGACTCGTTAATTTTGGAAACGAGTGGTGTAATTATTTTCACTAAACCATTTATTGGTTAGTGAGAAATCGATGCACAAATGGTACACTTGGAAAGATATATTTGTGGGAAAGGTATCCAACATATATGGAATATTGGTAGATTGGTCAAATGCGGTGTTTGGTAAGTTGTTTGATTTTCTCTGTTAAATAGGCAACTTTGACTCAAATCACCAATTTTATGGAATCTTGATTGGGTCCATCAAAATCATTCTAAACCGATTGAGGTCATAATTGGAAGGATTGACTTTGCACAAATCAATCAAGATAAGGAAGGATATGATTGTTAATTATGGACAATATTGAGTCCAAATTATTAGGGCTTGCCTTTGGAGGATCCCTTGTGTTTTTCCTATAAATTGAAGCCCCTCCATTCAGTGGAAGTCGTGCAAAACACATTCACAATCATAGAAATTTGTGCATAAAACATACACAGTCTGTCACTCAAAATTTGCATCTGCACAGTAGGTGTTACGTCAGGGTGTGACGTCACTCAGTGCCTCACTCGTCTCAGTTTGTCGGGTAGAAGGATTTGTGGTGCTCCTATCCTTTACCAAAGTCGTTGTATCTTGGGAGACTCGTTGCCTACAACCATGAGCATCGTGATGAGGCAACAAGAGCCTTAATAAAGGAGTTCGCTCGCCCGACTTGTTTTACTGCTTTTTTTTTTTGCTTTTCCTGTAATAGACATTATTAGTTCGAATTATCCCCCGTTGTATCCCTTTAATTTTTGTTGTAACCCCAATAATATATATTACGTTCACCGCACGGATAAAAGACTAGTTTCTTTAAAATAAACCGATAATTTTATTTATAATTAGTAAGAAAAAAAATCTCACAATCCCCTACCTTTTCACGGCATGCGTTCTTTGTCTTTTTATCCCATTTCCAATAATTATTATTACCTATGTTGCTCGGACTCGGACACGGGTGTCGGACACTGGTACATATCCGGGTGTCAGATCTTTTCTAGTCTAAAATTTAGGATACGTGGACACGGCTAAAAAGATCCAAAACTTGGACACAAACATGGAGACATGGCCGACAAATTCAGTTTTTTTCAAATATATATTATAAATCATATTACACTTTTTAATACGATATTGATAAACAATATATGTTCGTTATAATTTGCACAAAATAACTAAAATATAAAAAAGTGATGCAAAATAAAACAATCTTTCATGTGCTTTATTACTTAGTACATAATAGTATGAAATTGGAGTGTCCGAATTTCTTTTTGGAGGATCTGACACATATCCAGTGTCGTGTCCTGTCGACACGGGTACGGCACCTGAAATAAAGAGTCCGAGCATCATAGATTATTACTACGAAAATCAGCATTGGGACCCAGCGAAGCCTTCTCTTTTGTCCATTTATGGTTATGCTCTGTACTTCTTGACACCGACGCCTACAATACCCCATGAACATCCAAATAGAAGTTATATTTAGATACGAATTCATCTAATAAGGATCACCAAAAACAAAAATAGGAAAAAATGGGACTGATCATTTAATTTTTAAGATTAGATTGTAAGTTTTGTATATTTTATTAGGACAAAGACTTTGGTCAGACCATCTAACGGATTTTTTCCCGATAGATAGACCCAACCCGACATCGCTTTTTTTTTTAAATTTCATGCACTGATGGTATTTTTGTAATATTCTAAAGCAGTGTCATAAGATCTCCGAACCGGTGGCATTTTTGTATTATTAGGGGTCATTAAAAGTATTAGTTTTTCCTCTGAAAATATTAGTAGTACACCTGAAATTATTAGTAAAACATCTAAAAAATATTAGTAATCCCCTTGAACAATATTTTTAGTAGCTCTCATGAAAAGTATTGATTTTTCCCTCAAAAGTATCAGTAATTCACCTAAAATGTATTAATTGTCCCATTGATATATTAGACAGTGACGTAATATTTGGTAATCCTCAAAAGTATTAGTTTTTCCCATAAAAGGTATTAGCAATTTCTCGGAAAAGTATTAATATTCCCCCTAAAACGTTTTAATAGTCTTATTGAAAAGTATTAGGTTTTACGAGTAAATGCATTTTAGTATTCCTCCTGAAAAGTACTAGTTTTTCTCATAAAGAAGTATTATTAGTTCCCTATAAAAATATTAGTTCCCCCACCCCCCTCTAAAGTATCAGTAATCATCCTAGCCCCCCTATAAAAGATTATTTTTCCCTCTAAAAAGTATTAGTAGTCCTCCCGAAAAGTATTAATATCCCTCCTAAAAAGCAATAACATATGTGGTTGTTGTGGTGTTAGTGGTTGTGCGGGTCAATGGGCGGATTGACCGCTGACTGGGTATTTGCTAATCTGTTAGACGGTTTGACATGAGTCTAACCCTTTTATTAGTGATCTTTAGATAGCAAGGATGAAATAAATATGTAATATTATTTAATTTAAATGATAATTTAAAAATAAAGTTTTAAAAAAAGAATATGAATTTTCTTATTTATACTATAACTATTTTATTTTTCTTGTCAATTTCTCTCTTTTTTTTTTTGAGTTTGAAACCTTTATTGAAATATAATACTATCTTATATTTCATTTTAATAATTTCCAATATCTATATATATATATATAACAAGAAAATGGTTTCTAAATACGTTTTCCCACCTAAAGAGACTTGCTAAAAATTTTGGTGATCTTTGTTTTTGCTGATTTCGATTTATATGGAAGATAGTTCATAAAATGGGAATGTTTAACCTCTTTGTTGCTGATTTTTGTTGCCATAATTGCTGATTACCGATATTCATAGAATGCTTCATAAATTTGGAATGTTTGACCTTTTTATTGCCTTTTTTTGTTGCTAAATTTTGGGTAATTTTAGATGTACAATGGATGTTTGACCTTTTCTTGTTGTATAGAAAAAATCAATAAATTTTGAATTGAAAATTTGTAATCTAATTAAATCAATTAATGAATCGAAAATCACTTGCTAAAAACAAATTATAACTTTTATATATTATAAATATACAAAAATAGATAATAATAATAATTGTAATGCCAATTGTCTCAATAAAAACAATAAGTGGCGTAATTGTTGTTGTCTTCACTTTTCATAGAAATTTTATCCATATATAAACCAATCATGTTTTTTAAAATTTATTGATTCCACTGTGAATTATAGATTATTTTGTGTCACAATCTCAATGAATTGATTAGTTGTCAATCAATTAAATGATGAATGTCGTATTAATATAGCTTTTCCTTGCTAAGTATTACCAATTAATTAGAATACATCTACTAATTATCTTTACTTGTATTACTCTGAATATTATTTCCAAAAATATATAAAATTGTTACGAATATATTATAATTTGCAACAATTTCCCAAAATAATGAAATCACGCTACAATGTTTTACCAAATATAGTTGTTTTTTTGTGGCAGAATCAATCAGTTGCTTAATTTAAAAGTCAACATTTTAATTATAAATATTAACTCTAATTAGAACATCTATTAATTTGTACAAAATCCCGATCAATGAGGCAGTTTCCAAACTGAACAAAAATTTGTAGCGAAATATATATAACAAACATCACAATAATTTATTGTGAATTAGAATAATAACTAATTATATGTAATTAGGTGTATATATATATATATATATCGATATATGTGCGTATTGATTTGTTTTCTAATCAATAACGCCTTCATGCCTATAAATATGTAATGGTCGATTTCATTGAAAACCGCAAGAAGCTGCAACAATGCTCTACTTGTTACCCTTATACATGACCATGAACAAGGCTCTTTGGGCTGTCATTCATGCAAATCATACAGTAACAAGAATCAAGTATTAAGCCTAGAATGTGTCTTCCCTGATAGTGCTGTGTAAGCTCTCTTTTTTTAGTACTATTTTTTGTTGGTACTTTTTATTTTATCGATTTTTCATTTGAAAAGTACTAATTGTTTTATTGATTTCAGTAGCAGGTTGATCGTATTTATGCTACCATTCGGAAGTTTCAAATCGCCAATTTCCAAAAAATTCTAAATGAGGGACACGTCTACGTTGTAAAGAATTTCACTGTAGCAAAACAAACTGAAAAGTATAAGACTATATCTACCAAGCATTGAATGTTATTCTACGGAAAGCACACGTGTTTGAGATGTTTGATGAAACATTCCCAAGATTTATTGTATAAGCTGAAGAACTTCAAGGAATTGTCTGATATAGAGAAAGTAAATGAAACAATATTGTTTGGTACGTCTTCACATTCTTTTATCATACATACAGAATTACTCAATGGGGGGTCACGAGATTCATATACATCACATTTGGCAGTTGAATCTCCAATTTCTAAACAGTTTTTTAATGCAGATATATCATCGTCAACGACATGCATGAAAATGAAAAGTGTTAGAGGAAGATGACATAGAAATCTGTTTTTGGATAATTATTTGATTAGTGGTTTTTTAGATTGGTAATTTAGCACTTAGTATTTTTTAGACTGTGAAACTTCAAGAACAGGTTAGCATATACCAAATTTTGGTGAGACTTTTATTAGAGTATATTATTTGGTATTGTATTTTATTCCATGTATATATTATATTGGATTTAGATTGTATTGTTTAATTTTAGATAAAAATAACAAAATATTATCATATGATTTTATGGAAGACTTTAAGTATATTTCTTATTCCAAATGTAATAGTTAAATCTTTTATTTCCTAAACATCACGTTGTAATTGTTTTGGATTACATGGATAAACATGTATTGATATTTTTTTTGTATTTGTAGGAATGTTATAATCATCATAAGAAGCATCTCAATATAAAAGACTGCTTCCGATTGAGAATTGTTCATAACCGATTAGAAGCTGATGCATAATTTCAGAAATTAGTATGATAAATTTGAAATAAATTGAAGTTGTTTCATGTAACAAATTTGTAACTTTTTTCCATTTTATCAAAAATAAAATATATATCCTCTATTAATTTGGACTTTTTTTTTAGAATTGTCTTTAAATTATTGTTTGGAGGAAATGTAAGTAATGGGCAATAAGCGCAGTAGAAAGGAAGATCATGATAAAGGTATTAAAATTTTATGTCTTTTAATTTTAATGTCAATCATTGTCTGCATGTTAATTATTAGTTGTGTATGGAGTCTATATGCAAATAGACACAGATCTGACATATGAACTTATCTGTGCTATGAGGACAAATCCACCATCGTTTGTTTGCTTTAACATGGTGTAGTATTTACACCATTCTGAAAATTTTAAAAAGAATAACAAACACATGAAGTTAGTATTTGATCAGGCAATTTATGATTATACGAACTATATAGAATTATTCAATTTTTCGTTGTATTTAAATAATTTAAAGCTTAATGCTTATCACTTTTATGTATTCATCTTGCCATTGATCATTCTTTTTCATTGAGAATATCCATCAACTAACCTGCATCATATTAGTCAAGCGTAAAATTTCATAAAAAATTGTATGAGGGTCGAAATATATTTTTTTAAAATTAGTCCGAGCCTTCACTTATCTGTGTAATGTCGATTTGCGGCTTTCTCGTTGTTATTACTAAAGTGAAATTATAATTCCAAGAAAACCTTAAGCATTATTAGAAAATTGATTAGTAACTTAAAATCTATTGTAAAATACATGCAGGTTGACTAGATTTTTTAAGGGATTTTGGATTTTAAACATAATTTTCAATATTTGTCAAACTTTTTTACATATAATCGCTCATTGTTAATACTAAAGTACTCTACAAATCTACCCAAATTTTCCATATATGAGAAACCATCAAAACAATAAATAGATTATATCAGACAATAGTAGTAGTATAATAAGAAAATAATGGTCTTTTGTCTAAAAAATCAGATCTCATTTCTACAAAGAAAAGTTACTATTTTCTTGTCGGGTACGCTTTAGTTATTATTTTCAGGCTTCATTTTCTTTTAGATCTGTAACGACCTATTATTGAGGGGCACTATTGACTTTTGGATACATAAAAATAAAGAAAATTATATTGTAGATAATATCCAAACAAACATTCCATGAATTATTTAAATAAATTAAACAACTATTTAAGCAAAAAAAAACAAATAATCACAAGATATTACCAGAATTCTGTTAACATAAACAATCGAAATATAGAAAAACAAAATTCTAAAAAAATATGCGTATCTTTTTTGTTGCACAACTCAAAACGAAAAATATGGCTATTTTCCGCATTTTGCTTTCGGGTGTTGACAAGATGAAATTTGAATCTGAAAGTTTTTTTCTGAGTCGATAAAGCTAGAAATTTAAAATAGCAAAAATATCCAGCCGAAAGCTATCTCGTGTAGAGATTCAACAAATTATACTTCAAATCAAATTGTATTGTTTCGTGTTAGGGGCATGAAAACTTTTTACAGGAAAAGTGAGGCGGATTCGAAACAGGTTTAGAAAAATGAAATGTCAAACCCTAAAATGAATGATCATCCATTTTCGGTCTGTTTTTATATTAATCTTATCTGTTGATTAGCATGACACGTGTGCCAGACCACTAAATGTTTTATCATGCAGTATGTGATCATGACACGTGTGCCAGACCTGGTACAAATGAGCTTCGGCTGTTTTTTTTTCCTGAATTCATTTGCAGACTTAAATGTATAGTGTTTGTTTAATGGTCCTAATTCATATATGGAAACGATGGAAATGGAACATAAATTGATATTATGACCCATTACATTTGTATATCTGATTTATTTTTGTAAAGAAAATAATATTTTAAAATGTTATAATAATTTATTCAGAACTGAATTATTTCGGTTTGTCAGAAATTAATAAAATAATTATATTTAAGTTTCAACGGAGACAATTTTCTCTGATCGTTTCGTAAGGCATGACTATAAATAAGAGCCAAGAACAATCTCTTTCTAATGTCGGACTATATTTGAAGAATCCGATATTCAGTCATGGTTTCGAGTCACCAATTATACATTATTGTTTCAAAAGTCACAAATTGTAAGGGTTTGAAAATATTAGTCTGTGGTGACGATGAATTAAAAAAAAAGGACGAATGTGATGTACAAAGAAATATTCCAAAATTTGATAAATTTTAAGTGATCAATTTTAGTTTAACTAATTTGTTTGGAATTTGTATTTATAGTTTTATATTCCATTAATATTGTAACTTTTATAGTCATATAGTTTATAGGTTCCAACATAACAAAAACCATATAATCTCACACAACACATCTCATATGACCCTACACAATACGTTCCGTGCATCGCACGGGCGAACACTAGTTTTTGTAAAACATAAAGAGTCCATTACTAAAATAAATACAAGATATATATTTTTTAAGAAAAAAAGATCTAATCCTTCCCCAGCCATTCATCTGTTTTGATTCTTGTGATCCAACTGTTGGGACGAATTTAAGATCTCCAACGTATAGATCCACAACTATCTGAATCTAACCAACCACAATTCTTTGGATAACGTAATTTACTACTGCTGAATCATTGGTCCGTCCTTATTTGTGCCAGCTTGGGTGTTGGACACGTGGCAATTCACTGTCTAGTATGGCTCCATTACCATTACGTCGTCGTGGCACATGTGACTGGCCGGCTCGGCCGGTGCCAATCCGGCTGTTTTTTCTGTCGATACATTGGGATATAATTATGTTTCTAATGTCTATTTCCAGTTTCTAGTGTTGAAAAATGAATTTTGAAACTATATTAGTTTTCATGTGAAAATTAAAATTATGTTTGGATGAATGAATGAAATTAGATTTTATGTATATTCGGAATTGAGAATATGTTTGATTTTTTTAATAAATTGGGAGTAATGGTTGGAGGGAGGGGATAAATTTCAAAGAAAGTGAAGGTTACAGGATTCGACCCTTGTCAACACCTTTACCAAAAAAAAATGAATATGTTTGATTGAGTAGTTTTGAAATAATTGTTTTATATATATAATAATTTAAAAGGTTGATAGTAGTAGGTCCACTTTTATTATTTTAAATTGAATATGCAATAATATATTTGTAAAATTGTAAGTGGTGAGGTCCAAATAGATACGAATATTTTAAAAATAATAATATTTTAAGTAGATAAAGTTGATAATAATAGGTCTCACGTATATAAGTTTGTTAATTAAAATTATAAATTTTAGATTTTGTTATATGTGTAAAACGAACAGTAAAAATGATGATTTTTAATAAAAAAAAAGTTATAAATAAGTATAATTCAATTTTTATTAATAATTAAAAAATAGATATTGTCACTTGAAAACATAACCACCATGATCCTTCTTCCCGAAAACGGCAAAATATGGTGGCGCGCAAAGCCGCAAACCAAAACCAATTATTGGTTGAGCCCGAAAATTTGACAGCTGAGTAGGGTTGTGCACGGGACTTGGAGATCACTGGAACCAAACCGATACCCGAACCGAAAAATATCCGAACCGAAAATATCCGTTGACTTTTTCACTTTCTCCGAACCGAACCATCCCGAAAATTTTTTTTGTACGGTTCTGGAGATTTTTAAAATATCTTTACCGAGAACCACACCGAACCATACCGTTCCATGCCGAACCGAAGATCCGAAGATAGAACCGATTTTTAAGAATTTTTTAATACATTTATTTTATTTATATTTTGATATTGTGACACCCCACATTTAATTAACCTAGAAAATTATCATATATCCGTTATCTTCACAGGCCGACACCATACACCACCATTCACGACAATGAAGTTTTCGTATTTGGACTTTGAGGTAAGTTCTGATCATTTATGTTGTATTTTGCTACATTTGATATTTTTGGCTGATTTATTATGTATGATTATAAAATTAAAAGAAAAGGTCCAATGGTTGGAATTTGGAGTTGGCAATCTGAGAATAATCTCTAGGTCTAGGATGATGTTTTTAATTTTTATGCTTTTGGTTACTGCCCTGAAATATCCAACTATTGGATATCATATTTTTTATAAAGATTTTAATTTTTAACTTAAATAATAATAAAAAAGAATGATTGTTGTATTGGTCCAATGGGAGGAATTTGGAGTTGGCAATCTGAGAATAATCTCTAGGTCTAGGATGATGTTTTTAATTTTTATGCTTTTGGTTACTGCCCTGAAATATCCAACTATTGGATATCATATTTTTTATAAAGATTTTAATTTTTAACTTAAATAATAATATAAAAGAATGATTGTTGTATTTTAGTAGGAAAGGATGATTGTTGTATTTTAGTAGGAAAGACATGATATATACTAACCGAGATGAATTGTATCTCAAAAAATGAAAAAAGAATATTTTTAATTTGAGATTGTGTTGCCCTTTATGGTTGTAGTATTTATTTTGAGATTGCACGAAAAAAAAAGGAATGGGCTATAATTATTTGGTGATTTTTACATTCATTTTTTATTTTTTTCTTATTTTGTATGTTTTACTTTTGATTAATCTCCAGAACCATCCCGAACCGTACCATCCCGAACCGTCCCGTTAGAACCGAATCCCCGTACCGAACCGTACCGAATTTTCGGTACGGTTAGGTACGAAGATTTTTTCTCTATGGTTCGGTTCTGGAGATTGATTTTTAAAATCTCGAACCGGGGCGGTTCGCTTCCGAGATTTATAAATCTCCGAACCGTCGTCATCAGTGCACACCCCTACAGTGAGTTTCATTTGATTGACCCCATGTCAATTTAAAGCCCAACTTGTAAAGGTCCAACTATTTGAGCCGACATTATAATTTAGCGCTTTTCCGAAAATTTGCATGCATAATCCATTTTATGTTCTTTACTTTATAATTTGTTTTTTGTATTATATTTATACATGAAATATATTTGATTATGTTGTTTGGGTGGTTTACTGTTTACAAGTACAATGACTAAGTGTTTAGAAAAATCCGGCTAAGTCGAGGCCTGTATTTAATACAGTCACCGCAAGACGAAATCGCCCCGTATACAAAGTGCTTACGGTTCCGATGATCGTCTCTAAGATACAACGACTTTACTATTTCGACTTAGCAGTACTTGCAAAAGTCGAAATTACAGTGAACTATATAATGTTTGAGGCTTTCAAACTTTTGAAGGGAGTAATTCAATATGCAGATGCAAATGGCTCGAATATATTATCTGAATTTCGTATATGATTTCATCTGCAGGGGCTGAATATATATAGACCTCAAGATGCCTCATGGAAATGATATGTCTTTTGGATCGAAAAGACATGTCTACAGCCAAAAAACTGCACCTGGTTGCTCGAACAGGTGCACCAAATCGGACGTGCGCATCCGCGCACTAGTGCGCGCGCGACAGGTTTCGCACACTGTCCATGGGCGGCGGCGGCGCGCACGCGCGCGTGTGTTTTGAACCAAACCCACAAGCATGTAGGTCCTCACCCCTTTAACAACTTTGGTGCCCTAAGGGCCCAAACCCAATTGTCCGACTTGGGATTTATAAATTGAGCAAACTTTGACTTTCTACTCTATGTGGGATGGAGTTTTTCTCCTTCCTCATATTTTTCATTTTTCATACCATTTTCTATATTTAAGTGGCTAACTTCTAGCATTAATTTCTCATTCACCCGGAATTGGTTTTTTAGAAATTCCAAATGTCAATCTCATCTACTCATTTAGTAGAATTTTTACAAATAATTTAATTATATTTTTCACTAATGGAAACCGCTTAAATATTTGGTCAAAATCGGGTCAATACCCAATTTTTCAACCAAAATTCCAACAATCCCCACATGAATGAAATTAATGCATGCGTGTATGCAAATTCGCTTGAAAGTCTCGGCGAACTGTTATTGCATCAGGATAGGTAGCTTGTGGCTTTCAACCTTCCTTAGTAAAATATCATCGAATTTACTAGCTGCTTAATGACGTGATGTCTTGAACTACTCGGCCGTTTGTGTAAACCGAAACAACAGTACTTAACAATAACAATTCTAACACTTGGTGTTCTCACGTTATGTCCATTTCGGCCCTGGACCATATCTTAGATTCATAAGTGTTTCTTTGAAGCGGCCATTACTTCTCACTTATATAGGTGATCTCTATTGAACAAGATCTGCCATACTCCACCTTAGGTATAGAAATCATTAAAAGTCTTAAACTTAACCTCACCACATTCATTGAGCAGGTTTCTATTTCACTTGTAAGTTTCGGGAATGAGCTAACACATTTTCCAAGTGTTCAGCTGAACATTCACAACTTAGTTGTCCCATTGAACCAAGATCTTGGGATCTCCAATTCACAAGGTTGGGTTACCGCTATGAACATTCTTTATTTTGTGGATTTTAAACCCATTCCCCTTAAAAATTTATACAATTGATCTTGATTTATTCCTTTTGTGAGCGGATCCACAAGGTTTTCCTTTGACTTCACGTAGTCAATCGAAATAACATTATTCGAAATCAACTTTCTATTGGTTTTGTGTCTTCAACGAACATGTCTAGACTTACCTATTTCTTTTGCAAGAAAGGACATCTTTTATAAATACAACATTTCTTGATTTAATGATCGTACCATTATTTATATCATGAATGCTGAATTTATTTCCTTGGGTGCTTCTACTTTAGCCAAAGCACCCCCATACTTCAAGGTATTATCCTTTATGTGGTTTGCTAAAAAGTAAAGTTCCCCTTTCCATTTTCTGGTATCCTTGTTCAACACAAGATTATCCAGAACTTTTATGGCTCTTGGCCACTTCACTTTTATTTTGTTAGAACATTGTCCTAATAATCCAGTTAGAATCTTGTTCTAACAGATTTCAGACCTTAGTTCCAACTCCATTAAAACCTTCCCAAGATGTGTAACTTTTGGTGTTATCACATCTTGAACACTTAGGATTTAATTTGTTAATGTGTCTACTCTCAGTGTTACCAACACTTTGGGCAACACTTCATGTAACTGTGGTTTTGGTGTTACAACACTTTTGGCAACACCTTCTGATATTTAAAAATAAAACAGAAGCTACACTAGTGTTCCATAAAGTATGGTCACACCCCCACAATTGACGATTTCCAATCGGAATCACGGTTCTCTTCCTCAATCCGAAGTCGAACTATCAAATCCTCAAGCCCCATTTCCTTCCGCTTGTGCTTGAGGTAGTTCTTAAAATCTTTCCACAATGGCGATAATTTTTCGATAATCGCAGCCACTTGGAACGATTCATTCAGAATCATCCCTTCCGACACTAAGTCATGAAGTATGATTTGAATTTCTTGCACTTGGCTGATAACCCTTTTGGTGTCAACCATCTTGTAATCTAGAAATTTGCCGACAACAATTTTTTTTTGTGCCGGAATCTTCTATTTTATATTTCTTCTCCAAAGTGTCTCATAACTCTTTGGACGTTTTGAACAAACTATAAACATTATAGAGGGTGTCGTCTAGCCGGTTTAAAATATATTTCCGACAAAGGAAATCGATGTTATGCCAAGTATCCAGTACGATCCTCATTTGGTTGTAGGATTCTTCATCGCCAACGGTAGGGGAGTCCTCCTTCAGAAAACGGGACAGACCCAACGTAGTGAGGTAAAAGAACATCTTCATTTGCCAACGTTTGAAGTTAACAGGAGAACTTTGTCGGTTTCTCACCGTGAGCAGGAGCAAGCTGACCATTGGAGTGAACGAAATGGATGCCATTGTCTTGGAAACATCAGGAAAATTTCGTCTTGCGATTGTTGTTTGGCTGGTTTACTGTTTGCAAGTACAATGGCTAAGTGTTTAGGAAAATCTGGCTAAGTCGAGGCTTGTATTTAATACGTCTCCGCAAAGACGAAATCACCCCGTATACAAAGTGCTTACGATTTTGGTGATCGTCTCTAAGAACAACGACTTTCTTGTTTCGACTTGGCATCACTTGCAAAAGTCGAAACTACAAATAACTATATAGTGTTTGAGGCTTTCAAGCTTTTGAACGGAGTAATTAATATTTTAAAAGGTTTTAAATAAATTTGGTCCAAAAAGTATAAGGGACTTGAAGCCCAAGCCCAGCAACGATCTGGGACGGGCCGGGCCGAACCGACCGGGCGGGTGAGAAGCCGGCGGTGGCAAGTGGCAAGCGCAAGCATGTGTGTTTTGAACCAAACCCACAAGCATGTAGGTCCTCACCCTTTAAAAACTTTGGTGCCCCAAGGGCCCAAACCCAATTGTCCAATTTTGAATTTATAAATTGAGCAAACTTTGGCTTTCTACTCTATGTGGGATGGAGCTTTTCTCCTTCCTCATATTTTCCATTTTCCATACCATTTTCTAGTTTTAAGTGGCTAACTTCTAGCATTAATTTCTCATTCACCCGAAATTGGTTTTTGAGAAATTCCAAATGCCAATCTCATCTACTCACTTAGTAGAATTTTTACAAATAATTTAATTCTAATTTTCACTAATGGAAACCACTTAAATATTTGGTCAAAATTGGGTCAACACCCAATTTCTCAACCAAAATTCCAACAATCCCCCACATGAATGAAATTAATGCATGCGTGTATGTAAATTCGCTTGAAAGTCTCGACGAACTGTTATTGCATCAGGATAGGTAGCTTATGGCTTTCAACCTTCCTTAGTAAAATATCATCGGATTTACTAGCTGTTTAGTGACGTGATGTCTTAAACTACTCAGTCGTTTGTGTAAACCGAGACAACAGTACTTACACAATAACAATTTTAACACTTGTTGTTATCACGTTGTGTCCATTTCGGCCGTGGACCATATCTTAGATTCATAAAGGTTTCTTTGAAGCGACCATCACTTCTCACTTATATAGTTGATCTCCTATTGAACGAGTATCCTGCCATACTCCATCTTTCGATATAGAAATCATTAAAAGTCTTAAACTTAACCTCACCACATTCAGCAGGTTTCTATTTCACTTGAAAGTTTCGGGAATGAGCTAACATATTTTCCAGTGTTCAAATTTAACATTCATAACTTAGTTGTCCTATTGAACCAAGATCTTGGGATCTCCAATTCACAAGGTCAGTACCGCTTATGAACATTCTTTATTTCGTGAATTTTAAATCCACTCCCCTTAAAAATTTATACAACTGATCTCGATTTATTCCTTTTATGAGCGGATCCGCAAGGTTTTCCTTTGACTTCACGTAGTCAACCAAAATAACCCCATTCGAAATCAATTGTATATTGGTATTGTGTCTTCGATGAACATTTTCTAGTTTTAAGTGGCTAACTTCTAGCATTAATTTCTCATTCACCCGGAATTTGTTTTTGAGAAATTACAAATGCCAATATCATCTACTCACTTAGTAGATTTTTTGCAAATAATTTAATTCCATTTTTCACTAATGAAAACTACTTAAATATTTGGTCAAAATCGGGTCAACACCCAATTTCTCAACCAAAATTCCAACAGATTCTAATAAATATTTATTTAAAAAAAATTAAGCATGAAAAGAACACTGGCTAAATTGAAAATTTAGACTTGTAACTTCGGAGTGCATGGTGGCATTTTAGGACTTTTATTTTTTTTTCAATTTGCAATTTAGTACTTTAATTTAAAAAAAAAATAGCACATTAAGGACAATTTTGGCTGGAAAAATAGAATTGGTCGGATTTCTGTTGTGGTTGCCACCTCACCACCCCAAATTGGGGATTTTCAATTTCCGAAGAAATTGTTGATTTGGATGCTGACTGAGATACATATGACATACGGTTTTCATATGTTTATTAATTTATATTATTAAAATAAAAAATAACTTAATTAATAATTTTGCAGGAAAAGTGAAAATCCAATGGGTTGATGAGGTAGCAGCCAGTGCCAGTCACGTCAGGAATCCGACTCATTTTTTTAATTTTTCAGCTAAAATTATCTTCAATGTGCCTAATTTTTTAAATTTAAGTCTTAAGTTGTAAATTAAAAAAATAAAAATCCAAAAATGCCGCCATCACAAAATTACATGGCCAATTTTGCAATTAATCCCAAGAAATCTTCACGGTTTTATTATACAGTGTGTTTATTATTGTTTTTGCTCACTAACAGACATTCTTGACCTGCACAGTGACTCCAAAAGTAGTCTCTTTTCACCAACATAATTAAACATAGAAACAGAAAGTAATCCTTGCATTCAATATTGCCAAGTACTACTATTTTGTCCGCCAGTGCTTAAACAAAATAAATTACAAATAAAAATGCAAAGTACAAAATCCCTGGTTCAAAGGGTTGGACTTGACCTAGTGGCCTTGAGGTTGCAATTGCACCTCAAGGTCCTCGTTCAAATCTTGACTATCGCGAAGTGAGGGGTTGAAGTTTGCCCTTCTTTCCCCAGAGACTAGGATCATCCCTGAGAATGACGAGTGTAGGGTCTGTGCCCCGGCTGGTGTGGGAATACTTTTGATCGTCAAAAAAAATAATAACTCATTTTATTTGTTTATAATTTTTTTTAAGTTGTGCTTATAAATAATCCACCATATTATCCCTTATCTTCGGAAAAAATAATAAATACACATTACATACAACACAATAATGGACATATTTCAACTGTAGCTTGATAACCGCCCAAAAATTGAACAAACTTATAAGAATTTCGAGCAGTCAAGTGAAATAGAGAGATAAGTTAGATTTGAACAAAGAATCTAAACTTAAAAGCATACAAGTAGGGATGACAATGGAGCGGATCAAAACCTGGCTCCACATGGGGCGGGTCAAAACCTGGCTCCGCATGGGGCGAGTCCAAACCCGGCCAAACGGGTCTCAGAGCGGGCCGCAGACTCGTTTTTAGAAATCCCGCCAGGTTCGGGGTGGGTAACGGGTCCTTATGGACCCGCCCCGGATACAATTAACTTAGTCAAATTTAATATTATTTTTTTTTAAGTCAAGAATTATTAAATCATCAGGAATTAAACTGTAGGAGTACTTCAATTCTTCGCAACAGATATATTGAAAATTCCATTTCTGTTACTCTGTTAGGAGTGGGGGCGCCACCAATAGACTATGAATGAATATTAATAAATTAAATATAAAATTAATTTATATTTTAAACAAAAATATGAGAGTAGATTTTGAATAGAAAAGAACATAGGGTCAGAATCAGAGTCCTTATAACAAAATTTATGGGCAGCAGACAAATAAATTTCATTGTAGCAGGTCCGGTGGGTTGAACCCGTCGGGTCGCGGGTCCAATGCGGGGCGGATCCCTATTCAAGATTTTCTTCACGGGACGGGTCCCGGATTTGCCAAATCCATCCCAGACCCGTCCCATTGCCATTCCTACTATACAAGGTTTCCCCTAGAAGGCAAAGAAGAAAGAAAGAAAAAAGCATACAACATTTTGTGTAATGGGGCAATGGTTAAAATGGTTCCAAAGTGAGGTCTAATAAAGAAAAGGAGTAATGTGAAACAAGTCGGCTGACAGCTACAGAGCGGAAATTTCCCTTTGGGCCTTGAGGGAAATTGGTCCAAAGTGAAGCCCAACGAAGTAGAGAAAGAAATAAGAAGTTAAATCTAGAAAACGGCTTATTTCGATTCGCAATAGTCGCGTTGATGATGTCGATGCGATTTTGAGTAAATCGCAGTTATTCGATGAGAGACGGGGAGTTCAATAATAAATCACGAGGGCATAGGCTGCCGGTGGGTAAAGACGCTCCGGCATGGCTGATGGCTGCGGCGCGCGCAAATACTCGTGTAAGACAACGACCGAAACCCTGGAGTGGATTCATGCCATCATAGACTTCCTCAAGCGATACCAATTTTTCTTAGATGCTCATGTTGTCAATTTCTTCAAGGCAATTCCCTTACATATTCAATGTAAAACAATTACCATTCATATTGCTTAAAATGTGTGATGACTGGTGTAAATATTTGATGGACTGTGACAGGATAGACTGTGGGAAGCAGTTGATAAAGATTGGATGGATTGCTTGCGGAAAGAGCCTGTGGAGAAACTTATGCAGATTCCGTCTGGCGTGGCCCAGGTTTTTTTTCGTTCTCTTGATTTTTCTGTTATTTTTAAGTGTCTGTTGGCTAAATTAAAAAAAAAAAGCTATTCTAATTTCCATCCAGTTTTATGTGTTTTGCAGTTTTTTACTGTTATTGCTTGGACATTTAGACTCTAAACACATTCAATTTATAGTGTACTAATTTATAAAACTCGTCAATACTTTGCTGGCAACAGTGCTTATCGCCTTTATCCTTGTACCAGAAAATTTAAGGGCTTTCTTGATTATTATCTCTAAAATGTATTGTATGGAGTATTATGATAACAATATTGTCATCCAATCTTAAATAGTCATTTTTGTTGGGAAAATCTAATCCCACATTCATTCCCCAGGGACAAGCAGAAATAACCGAAAAATAAAATGCAAAATAATAACAATCCACAACACAAGAATTTACGTGGAAAACTCAAAACCAGAGAAAACCACAACCCACAGAGAAAGAAATTTCACTATGTGAAATATTTTTACAATCACACGCAGGACATTCTCTCTCCAGGCCCCAAGATGCCTCCACACTCTTACAAACCTTTGACTAACTCATACTTCTCTGTCAAAACACAAAGATTAAAGTGTTATGGACTGGTGCAATTGAAACAAAGCCACTTGAGCTCCTTAAATAACCCTAGGAAAGCTCCTCCTTTTTTCCCCATGCAATGTGGGATGGGAACCCCTTCTTTATTTTTGACACTAAAAACCAACAAACTCCATATTGACAACATCAAAGAAGTTTCATTGTCCTCACCGATAATCATGACTCCCAAACCAGAGAACCATCATCTTTTAACCAGAGAACCCTACTCCACCATATGAGTAGACTACTTAGAATAAGCCATTCTAAGAATTTTCTTCGGATATTGAAAAACCCCCGAAATTTATGTTGCAACTTCCAACTTTTGGCTCTCATGGAAGTCCTTCCCATCGACATAACACACACCTTGTATCAATCCCAAACCAATACCGGTGTGTAAATTCCACCACACACCTGCATTCATGTCAAACCAATGTCATGTGAAATTCAATCACACCTTGCATCCATGACAAGCCAAGACTTCTTGAACTTTATTTTTGACAAAAATCGGACTTCTCGTACTTAGGTCAACCTCGCCCTATAGGGGTGACACAGGGAGAGGCGATCGGTGATCGAGATGCTAGATTTTTCACTCAAATGTCTGTTTCGAGGGGACCGGTTAGACCCTAGGGGAGACCGGCCGCACCTAGGTCAACCGGCCGCCTGGGGACGCCAACCTGGTCCACCCCCACTTGCATCCTCGTGTTAAAATATTCTTCAACGGCTTTTTCATTTTGAATTTGTTAGAGGGCGTCGCCTAAAGTGTTTTATCCCTAGAAAGCAAAGTGTTGAAACACCGCAAAGTTGTGGTGAGGCTAAGTCATTTGACTTTTAATGAATCCTACACCTCGTTGAGGTTAAGTATTGCATGATACTCGGATATGAGATCACCTATGTAAGTGAGAAGTGCGGGCCGCTTGAAAGTAACACTTATGAATCCAAAGGGTAGTCCATGACCGAAACGGACACAAAACATAAGAAGGAAAGGAGTTGAGACCTTATTGCGGTTAATATGTTGACTCGGTATACATTGCGGAGGAATAGTTCAAGCGCATGCTTCCACTAAGCCGCCGAGTGTACACAATGGTAATGACTACGGAAGGATGAAAGCCCAAGCTACCTTTTCGGATGCAATATTGTCTCTTGCCCGTGTGCAAATTCCTGAACCCGTTAACATAACCACATCCTTTTCCATGGCGACTTGACATGTCAAAAGGACATACATTTTCTCATTAGAGAAAATCCTCACTGCCACAATGTTCGCCCGGATTAGGCGTTGTTTGCCAGATCAACTCCACCTCTACTTTGATAATTCACCTTCAAAGCCTTGTGTAACCCGGATTGTATCAAAACCTTTCATCAAATTTCTCCACCTGCTTAACCACCTCGCTTGCACGATGAACAACCGCCTCCAAATAAGACCCCAGGATCCAACTCAAGAAATCTTTTATGATGTGGAAGGTTAGACATTGTTGTGACCACAGAGTATACTCAGAATTTCAAGAGACCCGACCCAGGCTCTGATACCACTTGTTGGGAAAATTAGATCCCACATTCATCCCCTAGGGACAAACAAAACCAAGAAATAAAATGCAAAATAACAACAATCAACAACACAAGAATTTACGTGGAAAACTCCAAATCGGAGAAAAACCATGGCCCACAGAGAAAGAAATTCCACTATGTGAAACAATTTTTCAATCACACAGACATTATCTTTCCCGACCCCAGATACCCTCACACTTTTACAAACCTTTGACTAACTGACACCTCTCTTCCAACTCTCCATACTGGAGAATACAATAAATGAATTTAACTAGAGTCAAAACACAAAGGTTAAAGTGTTATTAACTGGTGCAATTGAAACAAAGCCACTTGAGCTCCTTAAATAATCTTAGGAAGCTCCTCCCTTTTGTTCCCCAAGCAATGTGAGATGGGAACCCCTTTTTTTATTTTTGACACCAAAAACCAACAATTATTTATGGAGGAAAAAACACTAAACCCCCTAAACCACAATTTTGCACTTTATCATATGAGCTAATTTTTTTTATAATTTACCATACAGATTACATAAGTTTTGCACTTTGCCATATAGCGGTCTAATTCTTCGAATATTTCGGCACGTGTACTCTACGTAAGGGCAAAATCGTCTCTGTCTAAAATGTAAACAAAAGTCATTACACTTCACCATATCAACTTCGTTAAAAATTTCACTTTACCATCTGAACTTTGCGCAATTTCATTTTGCCATATCAATTTCAAATTTTATTTTGAAAAATTATGTCTATATACATTTATTTATCTTTGCTAATACATGAAAAAGATAAAAATAAGTTTAGACCACACATTATTTAATATTTAAATGTAAAATAATCAAATTCATTACAATTATAATACTTTTATCTTTTCTACAACTGTGCTATTATAAAAAAAAATTATAAATACATCCGATTATTAAAGATGCTCACAGTTCGGTGAATCGAGTGAACATAAATGAACTTGAAATTAAGCACGTACCAAATTTAATTAAAATTATGTAGATATTATTAATTTTATATTGTTATATATCATTTATCTGCTAAAGTTTATGAATATAATATTTATTTTTCTCTTTGTTTTGTGAAAATTTTTGATTTACCGAAATACTGAAAAAAACTCAGTAAAAATTGAATCAAACCGATTATTTTGGTACAGTATTCCATACATCGATGCGTACCGAAATTTTGGTGCAATTATAGTTTTTTTCGCTCACCAAATAACTATTGAATTTAAGCATTACTCGTAAGAGTACGAGATCAATGTAGTGTGGCAAATCGATCAAAGTTATCTCACACGGAAAGTTTTGTCGGGATGTACTTACGTGAATTTATGAAAACAGTAAACAATTCCTAAACATTATAATCAAGTTTTGAATATGCAATTACGTTTGAAATAAGAATCAAAATTAGTTATTTAAAGTAACATCACGTAGAAAATGGGATGAAATCAATATAAAAATTGGCTAAACCCTAAAACAATTCGAAATATTTAAATCGTCCTATAATAAATCAATATCAATGATATCTAAACCCGCCTAAATCCTACATCGTAAATCCTAAAATAATATCATGATAATATATTGTACTGAGGTGAATATTAATTAATTTTTTTATGTATAAAAAATTTAAGATCAGATGGCAAAGTGTGACAATTTTTGTTTAGATTTTAGGTAAAGATGTTTTTGCCCTCACATGGAGGGCACGGGACAAAATATTCTCGAGAATATTCCACCGCGATAGGCGTTGTATGGCAAAGTGCAAACTTTGTGTAGTTTATATGGTAATCTGTAAAAAAAAAATAGTTCATATCGTGAAGTGCAAAAAAACGCATAATTTAGAGGGTTTAGTGTTTTTTCCTCTTTTTTACATTGCAATGTGCGATGCAATGTATTGTGATACAGTAATTTGTTACTTTCATTCATGTTTTAAATAAACTCAATGGTACTCTGACCACTGCTTCAACTGTAAGATCTTTTTTCCTTCTTTCTTTTCGTGTACCAATTAGCACTTCAAAACACCTAAAAAATTTGTAAGTTACCGAATCGATTGTTTGTTTCATTAATTGGTCAGAATAAATGGTTTACTGAATTTTTGGTTAATGAACTCCCCTAATAGGAATTGTTCGTGTTCTGCATTTAGTGAGAGCAGTTTGATCCTAGTTTTGGAACTGATTGGTTTTGAGAAATCCATCTCTCAAATCCACCTGTGTGCTCCAGTTGGACTTAATCTGGATTTACTGTTTAGTACCTTTAAACAAAAGGTGGAACTAACAAAATCATTGAGTTGCTTGCTATAATTTATTAGTGGTCACATCTGGAGTTTCTTATCAGGCTACATGATGAAATTTGTTTTATTGTTGTGAAGGCTGACAAAATAGTTTAACATTATTTTCGCAATTTAACCAGTTCATCGTTCAACTTAGATTAACTAGGATTTCTGAATTTTGGTTCACGTGGAATCTTGTTCTGTGTTGATTAATAAAATATTGCTGAGTTCGAAGCAGCCATTTCATGTATGTGGGCTTTTTTTATGCAGGAGATTATGTATATTGTTCTTGTTGCAACTTCTGGTCTTGTATTTCCTGAGGTCAAAAGTTCGGAAATAATTAATACTTATTAACTATTGGGCCTTCTGTTGGGGCCCTGGAGGGTAGCATCAAGAAAGTGGGCTTGTGAGTGGGAGAGGGGTTGTAAAGTCATGCGAAACGCTTTACAAAACTTTTAGTTGGCATCATATGTACATTTTATGCATATAGAAAGGATCCTTATCTGCTTAAAAATTTAACAATTCATATATATATATATATATATATATATGTATATATTTTGAGAAACCCCTCTGATGCATTATATCCCTGTAGGGTGAAAATAATAGGAGGAAGTGAAGGTTACTTGTTGGTCTCTGTCATATACTGATTATTACATCAATAAATTTCTATGTACACTTGAAAATGTTACTTACTGGGTGAACATCCATAATTTTGGCAAAGGTAATACCGACCCGATTTGGATCCAATAAGATGTAGTTCTGCATTAACCTGGACTGCTAGAGAAGTATACATATCCTAGAAAACCTTGTGGAGTAAATCCTCTAATGAGCAGAATTTGGTTGGCGTTGTTTGTTGAAGGAGTCTGGTCTGTGGTGTGTTGTTGCCTTTCAGTTCTATGACTGCATCATTGATGCATAGAGCCTGGAATCAAGTTAAATGATATTTCTTGCCATTGCATCAACTGTTTTTTTAATTTTATAATGCATTTTGAACACAGGCACTTGGAGGTAAACAAAAACACTTGAAACATAATGATGCTTGGAATTTGTTATCTTCATTCAACATGGAGATGACCATTGTCATTTGTAATCACTCTTCCTCATGATGCCAGGATAATTGGCCTGCTTCGCTTAAAGAATATGTCCGTAAATTGAGGTCCCTTTCTCTTCCCGTGATCAAGCAGACCTGCATGAGGTATTATCGAATTAGCTCCATTCTTTCTGTTAATCATACATTGTATACCTGCACTGTAACAAATTTTCTTGCTTAATTCTGTGCAAGTCCTTTTAGTTGAAGACGACTTCAATTCCTATTTGCTTCAACTATTTAATATAATTGAGAAGGAAATTTGACGCTGTTGTTCTTTGAGGATACAAAGATCTTGTTATTGTGTCCTGGGAATTTTACTAATAGGACCAGTGGTTTTTTCGTTTCTCCGTCAAATTTTTATTGACTGAAAGGGCAATTTGCTTGCAAATTCATAATGAGCACCAATTTTTAATTGAGTTTCTTTCTTTGGTTTTGCAGGCTTTCCCAGGTTTGAGAGTAGCACCACTGAATAATGTCCTTGCACAAGGCATGAATCAGAAGAAAAAAACATGAAGTATGCCATGGTGTATCCCCTCTTTTTTTTTTTGTTCTTCTTGTTGCTCTTCATTTGTTTTATTTCCTTGCCTTCAATCAACTTGTATACAGCCCCAAGTCTTATTTTCAGTGATGGTGTGTGAGATGACATGAAACATGTAATTAATAATTAATAGTTAAACGCTAGATTTACTAAGGAATCGTGGTAGACTTTCCTTTGCATTTGGTGGATGGTGCTATTCAGGTCATAAATTAGTTTCTAATTTGTTGGCATAAAACAGGTCGAAGATGTATATACTTGGAATAGTTTCCTTATCCTTGATCAATTCTATTCGCCTGTATAAATTCTATGTGGAAATTCCAGAACATTTCTAGAGGGATTGAAGTAAGTTTAAATCAATTAGCCTGATGCTTGCAAGTTAGAAGTCAATATGATGTCTTTTAGCTTTGTCCCGATTGCTGAGATTGTGGAAATTTGGAAGGCTAACTAACAAGGTATTTGTTGTTTGCCTCAGTAGATAGAAGCGCTTGCTGCTGTTATTGGTTCCATTGCTAGGAGAGTTGGAGCGCACACTATTGTGGATGTTGGTTCTGGTCAGGTGTGATACCACTTGATTTCATTGCATGTGACTGTCTTTCCCTTTTCCATAAATATTTAATTTTTGGCTTTCCCTGAATTTCCATTGTTTGTATAGTAACATATTATGTTACTTGGACTATATAGGTATGCTCTGGCTCATGTTTAATGAGGCAATATGTGTTTCTTTAACTTTTTTAACGCCAATTTGATTCCAATCTCCTTTGATTTTGCAGGGTTACCTTGCTCAAGTTCTTTCCTTTGAATATGAGCTCCTGTAGTAGCAATTGATGCCTCTTCCCACCATGGGAGCATTACTGAATCACGTGCCAAGCGTATTGAGAAGTATTATGCAGCTAAGATACGCAAGTCTGGGTATGGGATTAAGTTGATTAAATTATTAGTTGATTGTCTGTCTTGAGCTTTTTCCACATGCTCATCCTCTCACTCCCGCATTCTGTGTTCTTTTGCAAGGAGCAAATACCTTTTGCTGTTGCTCTGTCAGCTGATTTAGATTACTAAGATTCAATGTAGCTACTCTGAATATCTAATTGCTTTATCATACCATGAACTTCAGTTCGGTGATTGTTCTCCTCTTTTCGCCTTGCACAACCCGACCTTGTTTGAAGATGGAATTAGTAGAACTGATTAAACCCTATTATCTTGGGTTTACCAACTAAATGGCATCAGTCTTCCTTCATCAATATCACGCACCACAAGGACATTTTCACCGAATTTCGATCAATACAGACATGCCTTCATCTTTTCTTTGATTAGAATTTGGTTCCCTTTGTAGGAACAAACTTAATTTATGCAATATTTACTTTTCTTCCATATGAATTGTGTATGTGGCTGATAACATGTGATTTATCTTTTGGATAGGCTGATTTTCCATGAATATTCTATTCGATTGATGTTTGATTTGATTTTCACTGAAACCGGTTTTGGTTAATGTTGTTGAGATATTGTAGATTATAGTTTTAGTGGAAGATTAGTGGCAGTCTAGTGCCTTAAATTAGGTAGTGGTATTTCCTCTTTCCCTTAATTTCTGAGAAGTGTTAGGCTAACTCTTGCCTATATAATGTACATTTTCGGTCATAGTAAACACACAATACACATATTCAGTTTCCTCTCTTTATGGTATCACAGAGCAGGTACGAAACCTAAGTATCTTGCTTCTTCCTTTCCAGTTTTTTCAGTCAAAGCCCTAGTTTTCTTTTTGGCCAGAACCATTTTTTTTTCTCTCTCTTTCTCAACTGATCGAACAGTTCACCACCGTAGGAACCTCTGCCAGGAGACACGCGGACCATCGATCTCGCCAGGTGCCGAACGGCCGGATCTCCGAACCCCGTCGCCGGAATCCACCCCACGCGCCCTCACGCGTTGTTTCTCTTTTCGGTGCGTGATCACCACGCGCCGCCGTCCGTCGCCGCCGCACTGGGTCGTGCGTGGTCTTCCATTTCAGCGTCTTAAGTCCTTTTTCTTCTCGTTCGCCTCCGTTTGGTGTCTCTCCACATGTCACCTATATTTTCGTTGTCCGTATCCGATTTAAGTTAGAATGGCCGAAACTTCTTCACAAAAAAGGGGTTGGTCTCGTTTGCCTTTCAAGGTTCCCCTACAATTACAACCGAAAAATTGAATGGTAAGAACTACTTGAATTGGCACTCCTCTGTTGAGTTATGGTTTTTAGGTCAGAATCTTTCCGACCATCTTACTAAAAAATCTTCGGACATTGATGTTAAGTTGAAAGATAATTGGGAATAAGCTGATTACCAACTTGTATCCTTGTTGTGGAATTCTATTGACCCAAAGTTAATGGCACATTTTCGTCCAGATAGACTTGCTATGATGTCTGGGTAAAGGCTAAAAACCTTTATTCTAATGATATTCAGAGATTGTATGAATTTGTTCGTAATCTTGCTACTCTTCATATGACTGATCACGTTCTGTTAGAATATTTAACTCGGGCCCAATCCACTATTGATGAGCTCAAGTTAATGTTAGTTAGTACGGATCTTCCACAAATGTTGATAAAACTTGACAATATGTTCATGGTATTTATTCTTCATGGTCTTCAGAAAGAGTATGGATCTGTACGTGACCAGGCTTTAACAAATCTTATTATCCCTACGGTGGAAGAGCTTATTAGTCGTCTTATCAGAGTTTCTTTTTCCGCCCATACCACACAACCAACTCCCCGAGCCATCCGCTCTTGTTTCTCATATGAATGACCGAGGCGTGGAGGCCGGGCCGTGGTCGTGGTCGCAGGTCGTGGCGAGGGGGTAGAGGAAATCTCTATTGTACTCACTGTGGTCGAGATAACCATACTCAGGATCGGTGTTATAGCTTACATGGTTTTTCCCCCAAAACGGCTAATATTGCTCAATCCTCAACTCATTTCGAATTGCATATGATTCGAGATTACTCTTTCTACTAGTGACTATAAAGAGTATTTACTTGACTTAAGCGACCAACAGTGCATCTTCATCTACTATTGCTCACACTTGGTAATTCTACGGTTTGTCTCTCTCACTCTACACCTACGGGATGGGTTTTGGATTCTCGTGCTTCGATCATGTGATCGGTAATTCCTTAATTTTCTCGATATATCATAAACCAAATTTCCACATTATATTCATTGCAGATGGATCTAAAATCCGTGCATTTGGAGTCGACGAGGTCTCACCTACTTCCTCAATATCTTTAAGTTTTGTTTTATTGGTTCCCAATTGCCCTTTAACTTAATTTCCATAAGCAAATTAACTCGTTCTTTAAATTGTGCCATAACTTTCACTTCGATTCCTTCCTAATACAGACCAGGAATACGGGCGAGGCGATTGGAGCAGATATGAATCTCGTGGTCTCTACTACCTTCAATCAACAATTTCTACTATATGTGCCGCTATTGCATCCCCCGATCTTCTTCATCGTCGCCTGGGCCACCCGAGTCTACCCAAGTTAAAAACAATGGTATCTGGTCTTTCACAGCTGGAGTCTTTAAATTGTGTCTTGTCAATTAGGAAAGCATGTTCGTGTCTCTTTTCCTAATCGTATTAATAATAGAGTTGTCTCTCTTTTTGATATTGTTCACTTTGATGTTTGGGGTTCGAGTCGTGTTTCGTCTCTCTTAGGTTATCGTTATTATGTCACTTTTATTGATGATTTCTCGAGATGTACTTGGGTATTTTTAATGAAAGATCGTTCTGAGTTGTTCGATATTTTTCAAAAATTTTGTTCGAAATTATGACTCGGTTTGGCAAAACAATTGTATCTTACATAGTGATAATGCAAAAAGTATTTTTCGACCGTTTTAATTCCTTCAGACGCGTTCTAAATGCATTATACATCAATCTAGTTGCCTCATACACCTCAACAAAATGGTGTAGCCAAACGAAAACATGACACATTGTTGATACAACTCGCACTCTCTTGATATATGCTAATGCACCTTTAAGGTTTTGGGGCGATGTTGTCTTAACTGCCACTTATTTGATAAATTGAATGCCATCTTCTCAGTATTGAATGGTCAAACTCCATACTCTATTTTGCACCCTATGGCCCCCTTTATATGATGTCTCTCCTCGTGTTTTTGGTTGTACTTGTTTTGTTCATGACCTTTCTCCGGTCGCGATAAACTATCCGCTCGATCTATCAAGTGTATTTTCCTTGGCTATTCCGTGTCCAAAAGGGTTATCGTTGCTACTCTCCTCCTACAAACCGCTTCTACGTCTCAGCGGATGTGACCTTCTAAAGAGAGGAAACTGAATATATGGAATCATCGGGACCTCCTTTGTCAACTCTAGAGATCAAGTCGCTGATATCTTCACTAAATCTCACGAGGCCCTCGGATAACTTATATATGTGACAAGACGGATGCATATGATGTATATGCTCTACCTTGAGGGGTGTGTTGAGATATTGTAAATTATAGTTTTAGTGGAAGATTAGTGGCAGCCTAGTGCCTTAAATTAGGTAGTGGTATTTCCACTTTTCCTTAATTTCTGAGAAGTGTTAGGCCAACTCTCTTGCCTATATAATGTACATTTTCAGTCATAGTAAATACACAATACACATATTCAGTTTCCTCTCTTTATATGTACATTTGAATATAGAATTTGAAACCATTTGAACAATTTGGTTAGGTTCGGAAGCAGGTTTTCTGCAGGTGCTTGATTAGTTATGATGGAAAAATTAGAGTTGTAGCATTGGGACTTGATCAAAATCCTCATAGCCTTCCAAATAATGTGGTGTATGCGTATCCCTATTTTTCACATATAAACTATTTTCCACAGCTATACTTTTAAAGTTGGAGCTCCTAAATCTTTATTGTCTTTTGCTGGTGTAAATACTTCTGCTTTTCTGCCTTTCTAATGCTTTAAATGCCTTCGCAATTATCCTTTTGGCTCTGAATGTTTGTCTTCGTTTCGCATTCATTTGGCACTTCAACTAGAATTGATAGTCTGATTCAATTCCTGATTGCCTCAATCTCTTAGATATCAAGGATCCCAAGATTTGATAGTCTTTAATGTTCCCTCAAGCTGGATTGCAAATGTCAAACAATCCTAGCTTGTAAATCTTCTTCTAAAAAAAAGGTCTAGGCAATCCTTAAGTCAGAATATCTGCGGTCTGCTCAATTGAAGCTACATGAGGAATGCAAATAGTCTCGTCTTCAATCTTCTCTTTAATAAAGTGTCGATCAACCTCTTCATGTTTAGTACGATCTTGATGCACAAGATTGTGTGCTATGTTGATGGCAACTTTGTTGTCACAGTACAATTTCATAGGATTTTTTGGTGCAACTTGAAGTTCTACAAGAAGTAGCTTAAGCCAAATTAGTTCACTAACTCCATTTGCCAATGATCTAAATTCGGCCTCAAAGCTGCTTCTAGCCACTGCATTCTGCTTTTGCTTCTCCATGTCACCAAGTTTCCCAATCATAGGAACAATAACCGGATGTACATCTTTTGTCAGTCACTGAGCCAACCCAATCAACATCTGTATAAGCTTCAATTTCACGAGATTCTCCTTTTTAAAGAACAGTCCTTTCCCCGGGCTTCCTTTTAGATACTTCAATATTCGGATAGTTGCATCTAGGTGTTCCAAACTGGCTTACATTGTTGGTGGCAAAAGCTATATCAGGTCTCCTGTGAGCTAAATAAATAAGCTCTCCAACAAGTCGCTGATATTTACCCTTGTCCACGGGTGTACTTGTATTTTGATCTCCAAGTTTAACGTTTGGATCAACAGGCTTGCATCCAAGTGGAGCTGTCAAAATGGGTTGGCAGCCGTTTGGCGGTGGGGTTGTCCCGCCATTTTGGCAGGCCGTAAAAACTCTGGCCCAACACAACCCGCCAATTTTTTTTTTTTAAATAAGCATGTTTTACCCAAACAAAAGGTGGCTGGAATTAAAGTCTGAAGTTGAAACAATTATTGTTTTCTTGAATCTTGAGTGACATTACTTGTTAAAACCTTTTAATCTTTTCTTCACAAATTTCAACTCGGTTTTGGGAAACTCAATAGCCAGCATCATTTTAGCAAAAATCATTAAAGAAACATTTTAAGTTACAGCTTTAGAAAGCCATTAGTACAGCAATACACCCCACCCATCCTGCCACACAAGTCACGAAACATGTTCTAGAAGAATGAAGCTTGCTTTTGCAAGCTATATGGAGCATAACCACGTTTCAATCAAGAATTTTGACATCATTTAAGAGCATTAACACATCTCACAGACACAACAAAATAAAAAAAACAAAACAAAAAAAAGGGCAGAGACATGACTTCATCAAACCAACAATATGCAATGAAAGGATGAGGCGATCTCCGTACTTATGGACACAACTAAGGATAAATGCTGTTGTTTAAAAATTACTTTTGGATTGCCGCATATCCAAGAAAAATGCATTTTAAGGCTTTTGGATCAAATTTATTTCGATTAGGATCATGATTATGTACAAACACAGTGCACCCCAAACACTTTTAGGGAAGACTACTAATAGTTTGGTTCTTAGGAAAATGTTTAGAGAAAACATCTAGTGGAGTTTAAAATTAAGCACATTTGCGAGCATTCTATTTATAAGATAGCAACTAGTAAGGACAACATCCCCCAAAAGTATTTAGGAATACTGGGTGTAAACATAATTGACCTAGAAACCTCCAAAAGGTGTCTATTTTTTTCTTTTAGCAATGCCATTTTGTTGTGGTGTGTTGATGCAAGAACTTTGATGGTATAACATTTTTACCGAGATATCCTCCTAAAATCTTGTTAAAAAACTCTTTGCCATTATCATTGTGTGAAATTTGGATGTTTGTGGAGTATTGAGTCTTAACTATGTTGTGAAAGCATCAGATTTGTCTTTTAGCAAGCACAACCAACACACGAGTATGATGATCGATAAAAGTTATAAACCAACTCTTTGAATAAATATTGTGTGACCGTGAGGGTCCCCAAATATCACTGTGAATTATAGCAAAAGGTTAAGTAGCTTTGTATGGTTTTGGTTTAAAAACGGACCTTTGATGTTTTGTCAACTGACATATTTGACATTGAAAGATGTCATTATTCTTAAACAAGGAAGGAAATAAATGTTTTAAATACGAGAAACTTGGATGCCCTAACCTAAAATGCCACAACATTGCTTGCTTTTGCCTTGAAGAAGGTCCCCAACTAACAGTATGAACTTGTTTGATCTCATCTGTGTCTTCATTAAAGTAATATAACCCCTCACGCTCTCTAGCATTGCCAATCTTCTTCCCGAACTCTGATCCTGAAATTCACAATGCGTTTGTGAGAAAACTACTCTACAATTACAAGCTTTAGAAATTCGGCTCACAAACAGTAGATTGGAGGATAGGTTCGAACATGTAGTACATATTTAAGAACAAGAGTTGAATAATTTTAATAGTTCCAATTCCAGCAATTGGAGATAAATATCCATCTGCAATTCGTACTTTAGTATGGCCATGATTCGAATATACGAGGAAAATAATTGAGGACAACTTGTCTTATGATCTGATGCCATGGAGTCAATAATCCAAGAACTTTTCACCTCTTTTGTGCAATTTAGGGCTGAGAGGAAGTTACCTTGCTGGGCAATTAGTGATGTACTGGCTACTTTCTTAGGATCGAGTAACTTGTACAGTCGCTCAAGTTGTTTATTGAGGTTGATACTACCCATATTTTCACCTGATTTATGTTCAGTATATTCAACATTAGACTGGTAGGCACGCTTCTCTCTTTGGAACTGTCCAGATTGTCTTTGATGTTCACAGTTGTGCACATTGGGAGGTTTCCCATGTAATTTCCAGTGGGTTTCTTTAGTGTGATTGGGATTTTGACAAACATCACACCAAAGATTCCCCTCTTCGAGCAACGTCTTAGTTCACTAGAAAAATCCAATCTTTGATTTCGTTCGTGGCTTTTGGAGATCAATGCAGAAGCTTATGTTTGGACAATACCTTTAGGATCACAGAGCATAATCCTTCGCTTACTCTCCTCCCTTCCAACTTCAGCAAAGATCTCTTCAATATAAGGTAGAGGTCGAGTTCCAATCATTCTACTGCGGACCTCATATAGATCTTTATTCAACCCTGTTAGAAAGTCATAGGTACGAGTATTTTGAACATGTTTCACATATTTTCCTGCACACTCACCACTCCCATGATTGGGCTCATATAGGTCCAGCTCCTGCCATATCTTGGTAAGAGTAGTATAGTATTGTGTGATGACCATACTCCCTTGTTTGAGATCCCTAATTTGGTTTCTCAATTCACACAACTGTGCTGAATTATCCAGATCAGAATAAGCAAATTTTACCTTATCCCAAATATCTTTAGCTGTGGTGTGAACAAGATATAATGACCCAACACGTTCCTCCATCGAGTTAATGAGCCAGGACATCACCAACATTTTGAGTGTCCCACGTTATGTATGTAGTAGGGTCATTTGGATCTGGTTTAATTGTAGAGCCATCAAGAAATCCAATTTTTCCTCTTCCTCGTATAACCATCTGGACAAACCTTGACCATTGAAGAAATTTTTACGGTTTGGCTTGTAGGGTGTGATTTGAAGGAAGAATTATCAAGGAAGTAATGGGGTTAATTGTAAGGTTCGGTACAAGAGAAGATTCAGCAGAGCGTCTCCTCTATTCCGGCCTATTTAACCCAGTGAGGCCATGTGTAAAGTTATTAGCCATGATGTTCAATTCCTGATTGCCTCAATCTCTTAGATATCAAGGATCCCAAGATTTGATAGTCTTTAACAGAATTCTTAATAATGTGGAGATTCTTTTATATAGAACATGTTTCTCTAATTAGCATGGCTAAATATTCTCTAACTAACTAGGTTCTTTTGCTTCTCCTGTCGGTCATTAGTTGAATTCTTTTGTCGCCCTTGAGTATTGGGCCTATTGGCCAAGCCTGTTTTAACTTTTATGTTTATCATGCTAGCTGCTTTTGCTAACCTGTTTATATGCTTTGTTGCCCATCCTGTCGTTGCAGTCAGCGCTCTGTGCTGGCTTAAAACTTTTTTGTTGAATTGTGTTTGTTGTTTTGAGAATCCTGTATCCCGATCAAGAAAATTCTCTGTCCTTTTGAGCTTATAGATGATATGAATTCTTTCACCAGATCAGAAAATAAAAGTTTCCGCATGCCCAAAACAGTCACATGCCGGGTGCTATCACCTGCCATGTTGAAAGATGTCAACAGCTCCTTAGTGCAAATGGATGATTTGGAGAAGCCAACTATTTTTAATAGAAACGTTGATGGAGATCCTATAGAAGGAATAATTGGAAGTGAATCTCCCTCTCCCCAAAAGCAAATGACAATTCTTCATTGGTTCTGGCTGGGCTTCATGCTTGTGGAGATCTGTCAGTGACAATGCTTAGGTAAAAGTCACATAGTGTTTTGGATTTACTAGAGTCTTCTTTTTCCATAAACCTACTCTTATTCATTTCTACTTGGTCTTCTAGATTGCAAGTTGAGCCATGAAATTAATTGCATGGTATTATTTCAGTTTTGAACACGCAATTGATTTGTTCAAACTGTTTTTGATTAGCTGAGCTCATACAGAAGCTTCTGGTTGTGATTTGCTTATTTAATAGCTTACTTCTAGTTATTTACATCCAGGACATTCATGGAATGTGATGAAGTTAAAGCAGTGATTAGCATTGGTTGTTGTTATAACTTATTATCCAAAGAAGGCATCAAAGAGGCTGATAATCAATGTGGTTTCCCAGTGAGTACAGGTGCTAAATCTGCAAGTTTACAGCTAGGGAAAAATGCCCGTGATCTTGCCTGTCAGGTAGCGCTATTTTTGGCATGCCTTCATATGCTGTTGTAGATGTTAGATTGAGTTCTGAATAATTATGTATGTATTTGCGTGATATCTTTGGAGGTTTCAAAATATCAGATCTACATATAATTTTTTTGAATTGCTCATCTATCACCAGAGTTAGCCAGTTAGGAATGTGTTTCCCTGCATTGTTTAAACTGATTGTCTCAATTTTCATACCAATGTCAGGTGTTGGTTGTGCATTATTGTATTTCTATCTTATGATCAGCTAGTAGTTTGCTTTATGGTTGATACTGGATGCTGCTACTTTTAAAGTCAGTATTACCTTTAGTTTGGTTTAACATCTTGGGTTTAGTTTTTATTAGCCCTTCTCATAGTGTGATGTGTTTGTCTATTTGTTAATAAATTTCTTCCATTAGCCTTTTATGAGTATCGATTATGACACTGACCTTATTTAATTCTTTTAGAGTGCAGAGAGATGGAGAGGTTTGGGGGAAGCTGTTGGCCTCAACAATTTTGAGCTCCATGTATTTCGTGCTGCCTTTCAGATGGTACACACCATAGCATTTTCTTTCTTTCTTCTTTTTTTTTTTTTCTTTTTGATTTGTCTGTCATCTATATTGATACAGTTAAGGATGAACATTTCTTACATAAGTCAAGTGTTAGGTCGTGGCAATTGTTAAGAAAGCCGTGGATCTACGCTGTATTTCTATTGACCTCAGCTAACTAAAATGAAAAAGATCGCAAAAGAAACATTAGGGGTGTCAAATGGTAATAAATGGAATAAAGAGTCATGGTGGTGGAATCAAGAAATCCAAGAAAAGGTAAAGGAAAAACGAACTAGTTACAAAGTATTGTATTCTTGTAAAAACGAAGAAAACCTTAAAAGATATAAATATGCCAAAAAAGAAGTAAGAAGAGCAATATATGAAGCAAAAACCAAGGCATATGAAGATTTCTATAAGAAACTAGATACTAAAGAAGGAGAGAAAGATATATATAAAATAGCAAAATTTAGAGAAAAACAAACAAGAGATCTAACCCAAATTAAATGCATAAAAGATGAGAATGAAAACATTTTAGTGAAAGACGAGGACATAAAAAGATCGATGGAAGAGGTATTTCAATAATCTTTTAATGAACCGAAGAGGAATGAAGTCACATTAGGGAAAGCCAATCAACCGAATAGAAATGCAGATTTTTATCGTAGAATTCAACTTCATGAAACAAGTAAAAGCACTAAACAAAATGAAACGCAAAGCGGTTGGCACAGATGATATACCAATTGAAGCGTGGAAATGTTTAGGTGGAGTTCGAATTGCATGGCTTACTAAATTATTTAATGTTATTCTAAAAACTAAGAAAATGCACGATGAATGGAGAAAAAGTATATTGATACCTATATATAAAAACAAAGGGGATATACAAAATTGTGCAAATTACAGGAAATTAAATTAATAAGTCATACAATGAAACTATGGGAAAGAGTTATAGAAGCGAAATAAGAAATGAAACTAGTATATTAGATAATCAATTTGGCTTCATGCCAGGAAGATCCACAATTGAAACTATACACTTAATTAGACGATTATGTGAACAATATAATGAGAGAAAACAAGATTTACATATGGTTTTATTGATCTTGAAAAGGCATACGATAAGTCAATCATGATATAATGTGGCGCGTATTGGAAAAAGAGGAATAAAAATAACACATAGATGTCATAAAAGATATGTATGATGGTATAACAACATGTATTAGGACACCAACAAGAATATCTAGTGAATTCCCAAACACTAGGTTTGCATCAGGGGATCTACTAAGCCCACCACCTTTTTATCCTAATAATTGATGAAATCACTAAACACTTACAAAAATCCATCCCTGAATGTATGTTATTCATGACGATATAGTTTTAATTGATGAAACAAGGGAAGGAGTAAATGCAAAATTGGAAGTTTGGAAGAAGCACTGAATCAAAAGGTTTTACTATAAGTAGGGCTAAAAGCAGAATACATGGAATGCCACTTTAGTAAAAACAACATGAACAATGAGACGAAGGTTAAAATTGATGGACATGAAGTGAGTATAACAAAGAGTTTTAAATACTTAGGATCTATAATTGAAGAGAACGGAGAAATCAATAAAGGCGTCACCACATAGGATCAGCGGGTTGGAATAAATGGAGGAGTGCATCTTCTATCATTTGTGACCGTAAAATACCATTAAAATTGAAAGGAAAATTTTATAAACGGCCATAAGGCCCTTGATAGCTTATGGAGCGAGAATGTTGGGCGACTAAATATGAACCACGAACAAAAAAATGAGGTAGCAAAGATGAGAATGCTAAGATGGATGTGTGGACACACTAGATTAGATAGAATAAGAAACAAAACACATTAGAAAACAAAGTGTGAGTAGCACCAATATTTGAGAAAATTAGAGAAACACGATTAAGATGGTTTGGACATGTTTATAGGAGACCTTTAGATGCACTGTGCGGCGTTTAGAGAAGGTAAGAGAATCACTCACACAAATCAAAGGAAGAGGTAGGCCTAAAAGACTTGGAAAGAAGCTATTAAACATAACATGTTATACCTAGAAATAAACGAAAATATGGCTTATGACCGTAAACGATGGCGCGATATGATCCGTATAGCCGACCCCACGTAGTGGGATTAAGCTTAGTTTGTTGTTCTTGTTGTTGTAATACCATTTCTGTCCAAACGTTTCACTGACCAATATGTTTCTGTTTGAAGGTTCTCTTCCGGTACTACCCAGAAATTATAATTAGAAGCCCTGCAATGGGGCGTCAAGGGAAGGCTTTGCGTCGCCAACATCATCGAAGGATACTGGAGTCTAGTGCAGATATTTCTGAATCTTTCTCTCAGAAAAATTGTAAGTCTGCTATATCTTGCGCTGAAAGTGCGAGAAGGAGAAGAAAGTGGCTTATTTCGTTTTGGTTATTTGTTGTATGGATTTTTAAAAAAGTTAAAGTTAGGTTTTCCCTGTAAAATGTTCTGAATGTTATTTAACACTCTTGTTGTGCAGTTGACAATAAAGCGTAATGAAGTAGCTGTTAGTCACTCTTCCCGAGAAGTCGAAAACTAAGTGATAAGGGCTTTGTGGAATCTTCTAAGATGGATCATGCTCTAATAGCTCGACATAAATTAAATATGTGCTATAAGATAGAAAGGCTTCTTATTCCACACAACTAAAGCACTTTTTCACCCTTAAGGAAGAAAACTATTTACTTTAAATATAACTACCTGCTGCTCAACTCCCACCCCCAACCCCCCGCACCCCCCCGGCGAAGCACGCACACTCACAAAGAGGAAAAAAAGAAAAGGAAAGAAAGAAAGGGAACCTAGCACAAATAATTGACTGCTTTAGATGAGGCGTTTCAGGCTATCTTAGAGGACATTTTAATATGTTTTGTGGATGGTCTCGTTCTACTTTTCTGATGGTATTTTGCAGGTTCAACTTCAACCTGGGCTAAAAGTTCCTTGCTTAACGAACCATCTTCACATCCAAAACCTTTATATGAAGAGTCTAGTTCTCTTGATAGATATTCCATGTTTGTGAAATTCTGCAAATCTGGATTAGGTCGGCTTGGTCTCCATGATTCACAGAATATTGAATTTTTGGGGTTGTGGAAGGAAGCAGAAGAATTTTCAGTGAGTGTTTGTCTTCCACCTTTCCAGATTTTGTATTTTTGTTCTCGGGTTTTACATCTATATTTGGTTATTAAGTTGATATTTTCACTGATCGTTTTGTTTAAACTGCCATGTTTGCTTGCTTGATTTCTAGAATCAAAAGGACCAGCTAGGTTTTGTGATCTGGTAGGTTGAATGTAGTGTTATGAAAGTGATTGCTTTTCTCAGCCATTTATTGGTTGTCAGAACATAGTTCAGTCGTTGCTTTGTGCAAGGTTAGGGTTAACTAGAGAAGCGTGATGGATATCCTGGCGGCATACTGGCATATGTTGTGCAAAATTACGTCATGCATGATTTGGGCCCTTGATTATCTTCAAGATGTGTGTTAATGCTCATCTGTTTGTGGATATGAGAACTAAATTTTTATTGATATGCTGTTAGTAGGAAAAACTTAATACTAATTCACCATTGCATTTGGTTACCACCATTATTACTTCGGGATTAGGGTTTAGCTGAAATCATGTCTGTGCAGGCGTTAGTTGTTACTTCTTGGTAAAATCTTATTAAGGGTGGATCTAACTCTTGAAAGCTTTAGTTCTCTAATAAATCTAAAGTTAGGATACAATGAAAATGAAGCTGCAGATAATCTTTTAATTGATTAACATGAAGGAATGGGACCAAATCGAAGACATCAGAATTATTAATGTTAGGCTGCTGGGAGCTTAAATTCACATGCCTTGATGAGGTAATTGGTTGCTGGGACGCAGTGTAGGTTTGGCGGTAATGATGCAAATTTGTTTTTTAAATGTTATTTTACTTGTCCTGTTTATGGAAGGATGTAATGCAGTTGAAAAGATTAGCTTTGAGGGATGAAAGAAATGATTTAAGAGGAAGGAACATGTTTGGATATTGAGTCTTTGATTTTGTGTTGGTGAGAACTCTTTTATGGATAGCAGAGGATTTTGCTTGAACTGTGTTACTCATTGCAGTTGTCAGGACTGAATTGTCTACAGAGGTGGAGTTGTGAAGGTGGATTGTGTGCTTTACATTTTTTTTCCATAATGACTTTCTACAAATCTATTGTTGTCCCCCATCTTAATAAAGTGGCAGTGGTGTTTTGTACCAAAAGGTTGGATATGTTGGTTGATCTAGCTTCTAAAATGCATACTTTTTGTTTCTGTGTTTATTTGTCTATATGCATTTATGGTGGTATATGATGACTTACCTCTGCACATGGTGGTATCTTGGGAAAGCTTTTGAGGTTGGGGTACTGGCTTGGAGTATTTGTAGTGCATTAATTCATTTTGTTCAAATGCAAATTCCTATCTTATAGATGTGGTGTGGTAATTGGACCATGTTCCATGTTAAACATTTATTTTCTTGACTACATAAGAGTGTAATATTTGGTTAGGTTTCACCATATCTTTCTAAGGCAGATGGATGCACTAATTGGCTGCAGGAACTTGTTGGGCCTATTGGACACTCCGGGCTGCCCTAGGACCAGTTTTGGAAACTCTCGTGCTACTTGATAGGTTACTGTTTCTCCAGGAGCAGGGCAATGTGATTCGGGCAGTTATGGTACCTTTATTTGATCCTATATTATCTCCAAGAAATATGGCTTTAATTGCTGAAAAAGTCTGAAACATTGTTCAAGGCTACAAGATGTTGCATGAGTGAGGATACATTTTGACCTACAATGAGATCACATTTTCAGTTAAGTTAAGTGATTTTTGACCTTTGGTGCCTAATATCCAATATGTATTCCAAGTTGCAATTTTCAAAAGTCGCATGCACAATTGCAAATTCAGTGGACGAGTAATTTGCTTGGAATTTTATGCATTTGCTTTGATCAACCTTTAATTCAAATCATTTGCTGATTTCTTATGAGCATACGTGTGGTCTCTCTCTTTTTATCTCTCTCTCTTTCTGTTACTTTGGGAAGAATGGGGACGGTGGACAAGGGTGGTAGAAAGTTGTTCAACCCTGAGAGTATTATTGTATTGGCCAAAAGTTGCTGCTGAGGCTTATTGGCTTACCAACCTAGATAAGGTTCTTTTCTTTATATCTAACTGACTTTTGGTTGCTCGAGTCTTTCTATGGGATCATGACATAGACAGTATTATTTGTTTGGCTTGCATTTTGCTCTACCTAACAATCCTGTGAATTAGAAAATTAAGAAGACTTATCAATTTGAGAATCAGATAATTAAGAACATCAATTTGGTACGTGTTCATGATAGTTTAAGGAACTGTATTTCAAGTTGACAAAGACTTCGTGATAATTTTCCTCCCCCTCCCCTATCTCTCATACTAGCACGTGATTGTATGCTTGCTTTTATTATTCGAATATTTGCTTAGCCTTACTGCTCAAGTAAGGTAAATCCTTCGTTAAAAAGTGGTGTTTTAGTTTGAAGTACATCTTTCTTCAACTTTTGCTCTTAAACTTTTTCCTATTATTGCTCCGTTGTAAACGAAAAACCTTTAAGAAAATAGTTGCTTTCACTGAGTTTACATATTGTCTACCTGATAACCTGAAGGTTGCCATCATAGTAAAGGAGGATGGTTGAACTATTCAAAGTACCTGGACAAATGAACTCACTTTTTTAGCGGCTGATAACATTACTGTTTTTAGCTATGGTCAAAATAAACTCAGTAATTCCAAAAATGTTTTGAAAGATGTCAAGATGTATCATTATCAGCATTTTTCTGGATGAAAGTGCCGTGATTCTTATCAAAACAATCATGTGGACTACCAAGTCTTTTTTTTTTTTTTTTTTCTTTTTTGGATACTTTTGTTAACAATTGCTTTGTGGTGGGCACGACATGGGAGGAAATTGTCGATATTTTTTTGTAATATTTTCTCGTGGCGGTACTATAATGAAAACACGATATTTGTGGTGTTAAGTAGTTCAAAAATTTAAGGTGCATTATTGCTAGCAATTATCATTTTACCTATACTTTTCGTTACTAAAATCAGGATGAAGCCTTTTGATTTACTTAGCAATTTGTCACATAGTTGTGACAGTGCCATTGTTAAACAGAATTCTCTTATCGTACTACTGGTTAGCTGTCAACTGTCAAGTTGTATGCTCAAGTCTCCTTTTATTTCTAGTATAATTATTATTCAAGAAAAAAATATTGGAAAAAAACAGAAAATATCATTTACCTCTTACATCCTAGCAGGGAAGAATTGATAATTTAATATATTACTTATTTAGTAGGCGTAGGTATTTAGGATTTGGATAGTCGATGTCTCTCAATGTCTGTTTTCTATGTAGTGTACATGCTGGTTGTTGAACATGCAAGTTGAGTAAATGAAATTGAGAGACTGTTTCCCAAAATTAAAAATATTAAGGGCAGCTTGTAGTTTGCAATCATTGGCAAATAAATTCTTTTTGTACGTTGAATTATAGTAAGAAATACAAATTAAAAATTAATAAACAAAGCTTAGTATAATTCGCTGTCATAAATAAAAATTATTTTTCCGTATTCCCCCCAACTAAAATGCAAGGTCCAAACATAGTGAATTTGTGAGTAGAAGTTGGAAAAAGTAACCATCAATTTCTCTTTTCCTTATAACAACTTTTTCTTTCGTTGTGTTATATGCCTCATGTCTACATCGAAATTTTGGACATATCTAGTTGTTCTCAACAGGGACGATATTTTTACTAAATTCAGTAGATTAATAAATTCAAACCTACTCACTAAAAACACTATATATATACATATATTGTCTGCACACGAACAAAGATACTCTTGACTGAAGTATATATTTAGTGTTAGCGTAACCAATACTAAGATTATGATGAAGACAGTGGCTAATCAGCCATAAATATAATGAATGAAAACTAATTTAATGAGAATCATGTGGTGTGGTTAGGGGTAAACAGGGAATTTAGATATTGAGCAAACAGCCAAAACGAGTCCTCCAAAAGAGTCACCCTTCAATCTTCATTTTAAACGTCACAACAAATGTTAAGTACAGTGAGTGGGGGCACTTTGTACACCGAGAAAAAGCCATTAGTTTGGAGCCTGGATTTGATGCCAACTAACTCTATCTGCACTCCCCAACAAGTTTCTCTCACTGGCCCAGCCTTCATACTGGAAAACTCAATTAGTTGTCAATTCTTTTTAGTTCAATTATGTACTTTGACTTGAGCGTTTTGCATTTTTTTGTTTTGGCGTATTGTTGACATTTCTAATTTTA